>CM051242.1:162105857-162254659 GCA_027917425.1 Gastrophryne carolinensis | reverse complement strand
GAGAGAAGGAGGGAATGTGGGAAAGGAGAGAGAGAGAAGGAGGGAATGTGGAAAAGAGAGAGAGAAGGAGGGATGTGGAAAAGAGAGAGAGAAGGAGGGAATGTGGAAAAGGCTGAGAGAGAAGGAGGGAATGTGGAACAGGCTGAGAGAGAAGGAGGGAATGTGGAACAGGCTGAGAGAGAGAAGGAGGGAATGTGGAACAGCTGAGAGAGAAGGAGGGAATGTGGAAAAGAGAGAGAGAAGGAGGGAATGTGGAAAAGCTGAGAGAGAAGGAGGGAATGTGGAACAGCTGAGAGAGAAGGAGGGAATGTGGAACAGGCTGAGAGAGAAGGAGGGAATGTGGAACAGCTGAGAGAGAAGGAGGGAATGTGGAACAGCTGAGAGAGAAGGAGGGAATGTGAAAAGGAGAGAGAGAAGGAGGGAATGTGGAAAGAGAGAGAGAGAAGGAGGGAATGTGGAACAGGCTGAGAGAGAAGGAGGGAATGTGGAACAGGCTGAGAGAGAAGGAGGGAATGGTGGAAAAGAGAGAGAGAAGGAGGAATGTGAAAGAGAGAGAGAGGAATGTGGAAAGAGAGAGAGAAGGAGGGAATGTGGAAAAGAGAGAGAGAAGGAGGGAATGTGGAACAGAGAGAGAGAAGGAGGGAATGTGGAACAGGCTGAGAGAGAGAGAGGGAATGTGGAACAGGCTGAGAGAGAGAAGGAGGGAATGTGGAAAAGCAGAGAGAGAAGGAGGGAATGTGGAAAAGAGAGAGAGAAGGAGGGAATGTGGAACAGGCTGAGAGAAGGAGGATGTGGAACAGGCTGAGAGAGAGAAGGAGGGAATGTGGAACAGGCTGAGAGAGAAGGAGGGAATGTGGAACAGCTGAGGAGAGAAGGAGGGAATGTGGAAAAGAGAGAGAGAAGGAGGGAATGTGGAAAAGAGAGAGAGAAGGAGGGAATGTGAAAAGAGAGAGAGAAGGAGGGAATGTGGAAAAGAGAGAGAGAAGGAGGGAATGTGGAAAAGAGAGAGAGAAGGAGGGAATGTGGAAAAGAGAGAGAGAAGGAGGGAATGTGGAAAAGAGAGAGAGAAGGAGGAATGTGGAAAAGAGAGAGAGAAGGAGGGAATGTGGAACAGGCTGAGAGAGAGAAGGAGGGAATGTGGAACAGCTGAGAGAGGAGGAGGGAATGTGGAAAAGCTGAGAGAGAAGGAGGGAATGTGGAAAAGAGAGAGAGAAGGAGGGAATGTGGAAAAGAGAGAGAGAAGGAGGGAATGTGGAACAGACTGAGAGAGAGAAGGAGGGAATGTGGAAAAGAGAGAGAGAAGGAGGGAATGTGGAACAGGCTGAGAGAGAAGGAGGGAATGTGGAAAAGAGAGAGAGGAGGAGGGAATGTGGAAAAGAGAGAGAGAAGGAGGGAATGTGGAAAAGAGAGAGAGAAGGAGGGAATGTGGAACAGGCTGAGAGAGAAGGAGGGAATGTGGAAAAGAGAGAGAGGAGGAGGGAATGTGGAAAAGAGAGAGAGAGGAGGGAATGTGGAAAAGAGAGAGAGAAGGAGGGAATGTTGAACAGAGAGAGAGAAGGAGGGAATGTGGAAAAGAGAGAGAGAAGGAGGGAATGTGGAAAAGAGAGAGAGAGGAGGGAATGTGGAACAGGCTGAGAGAGAAGGAGGGAATGTTGAACAGGCTGAGAGAGAGAAGGAGGGAATGTGGAAAAGAGAGAGAGAAGGAGGGAATGTGGAAAAGAGAGAGGAGAGGGAATGTGGAACAGGCTGAGAGAGAAGGAGGGAATGTGGAAAAGAGAGAGAGAGGAGGGAATGTGGAAGAGAGAGAGGAGGAGGAATGTGGAACAGGAGAGTGAGAAAGGAGGGGAATGTGGAAAAGAGAGAGAGGAGGAGGGAATGTGGAAAGAGAGAGAGAAGGAGGGAATGTGGAAAGAGAGAGAGGAGGAGGGAATGTGGAAAAGAGAGAGAGGAGGAGGGAATGTGGAAAAGAGAGAGAGAAGGAGGGAATGTGAAAGAAGAGAGAGGAGGGAAGTGGAAAGAGAGAGAGGAGGAGGAATGTGGAAAGAGAGAGAGAGAAGGAGGGAATGTGGAAAAGAGAGAGAGAAGGAGGGAATGTGGGAAAGAGAGAGAGAAGCGAGAGGAGATGTGGAAAAGAGAAGAGGAGAATGTGGAGAGAGAGAGAGAGGAGGAATTTGGAAAAGAGAGAGAGAAGGAGGGAATGTGGAAAAGAGAGAGAGAGGAGGGAATGTGGAAAGAGAGAGAGAGAAGGAGGGAATGTGGAAAAGAGAGAGAGGAGGAGGGAATGTGGAAAAGAGAGAGAGAGGAGGGAATGTGGAAGAGAGAGAGAGAGGGAAGGGAAAAGTGAGAGAGAGGAGGGAATGTGGAAAAGAGAGAGAGGAGGGAATGTGAAGAGAGAGAGGAAGTGAATGAGAAGAGGAGAGGATGAAGGAAAGAAGAGAAAAGAGAGAGAGAGAGGAGGAATTGGAAAATAGAGAGAGGAGGGAATGTGGAAAGAGAGAGAGAGGAGGAATGTGGAAAAGAGAGAGAGGAAGGAGGGAATGTGGAAAGAGAGAGAGAAGGAGGGAATGTGGAAAAAGAGAGAGAGGAGGAGGGAATGGGAAAAGAGAGAGAGAGAGGGAATGTGGAAAAGAGATAGAGGAGGGAATGTGGAAGAGAGAGGGAGGGAATGTGGAAAAGAAGAGAGAGGGAGGAGGAATGTGAAGAGAGAGGAGGAGGGAATGTGGAAAAGAGAGAGAGAAGGAGGGAATGTGGAAAAGAGAGAGAGAGAGGAGGGGAATGTGGAAAAGAGAGAGGAGGAGGGAATGTGGAAAGAGAGAGAGGAGGAGGGAATGTGGAAAAGGAGAGAGCGGAGGAGGGAATGTGGAAAAGAGAGAGAGGAAGGAGGGAATGTGGAAAAGAGAGAGAGAGGAGGGAATGTGGAAAAGAGAGAGAGGAGGGAATGTGATAAGAGAGCGGATGAGGGAATGTGGAAAAGAGAGAGCGGAGGAGGGAATGTGGAAAAGAGAGAGAGGAGGAGGGAATGAGGAGAGAAGGAGGGAATGTGGAAAAGAGAGAGAGAGGAGGGAATGTGGAAAAGAGAGAGAGAAGGAGGGAATGTGGAAAAGAGAGAGAGGAGGAGGGAATGTGGAAAAGAGAGAGAGGAGGAGGAATGTGGAAAAGAGAGAGAGAGAGGGAATGTGGAAAAGAGAGAGCGAGGAGGAGGAATGTGGAAAGAGAGAGCGTAGAGGAATGTGGAAATGTGAGAGCGAGAGAAGGGAATTGAGAGAGAAGGAGGGAATGTGGAAAAGAGAGAGAGAGGAGGGAATGTGGAAAAGAGAGAGAGAGGAGGAAAGTGATGAAAGAGAGGGATGAGAGAAGGAGGGAATGTGGAAATGAGAGAGAGGAAGGAGGGAATGTGGAAAAGAGAGAGAGAAGGAGGGAATGTGGAAAAGAGAGAGAGAAGGAGGGAATGTGGAAAAGAGAGAGAGGAGGAGGGAATGTGGAAAAGAGAGAGAGGAGGAGGAATGTGGAAAATGAGAGCGGAGAGGGAATGTGGAAGAGAGAGGAGGAGGGAATGTGAAAAGAGAGAGAGAAGGAGGGAATGTGGAAAAGAGAGAGAGAAGGAGGGAATGTGGAAAGAGAGAGATGAGGAGGAGGGAATGTGGAAAAGAGAGAGAGAAGGAGGGAATGTGGAAAGAGAGAGAAGGAGGGAATGTGGAAAGAGAGAGAGAGGAGGGAATGTGGAAAGAGAGGGGATGTGAAGAGAGAGAAGGAGGGAATGTGGAAAAGAGAGAGAGGAGGATGGAAAAGAGAGAGAGAGGAAGTGGAAAAGAGTGAGAAGAGGGAATGTGAGAGGAGAGAGGAGGGAATGTGAAAGAGAGAGAGAGGAGGGAATGAGGAATGTGGAGAGGAGGAGGGAATGTGGAAAAGAGAGAGAGAAGGAGGGAATGTGGAAAAGAGAGGAGAAGGAGGGAATGTGGAAAAGAGAGAGAGAAGGAGGGAATGTGGAAAGAGAGAGAGGAGGAGGGAATGTGGAAAAGAGAGAGCGGAGGAGGGAATGTGGAAAAGAGAGAGAGGAGGAGGGAATGTGGAAGAGAGAGAGAGGAGGAGGGAATGTGGAAAAGAGAGAGAGAAGGAGGGAATGTGGAAAAGAGAGAGAGAAGGAGGGAATGTGGAAAAGAGAGAGAGAAGGAGGGAATGTGGAAAAGAGAGAGAGAAGGAGGGAATGTGGAAAGAGAGAGAGAAGGAGGGAATGTGGAAAAGAGAGAGAGAAGGAGGGGAATGTGGAAAAGAGAGAGAGAAGGAGGGAATGTGGAAAAGAGAGAGAGAAGGAGGGAATGTGGAAAAGAGAGAGAGAAGGAGGGAATGTGGAACAGGAGAGAGAGAAGGAGGGAATGTGGAACAGCCTGAGAGAGAGAAGGAGGGAATGTGGAACAGAGAGAGAGAAGGAGGGAATGTGGAACAGCTGTAGAGAGGAAGGAGGGAATGTGGAACAGGCTGAGAGAGAGAAGGAGGGAATGTGGAACAGCTGAGAGAGAAGGAGGGAATGTGGAAAAGAGAGAGAGAAGGAGGGAATGTGGAACAGGCTGAGAGAGAGAAGGAGGGAATGTGGAACAGCTGAGAGAGAGAAGGAGGGAATGTGGAACAGCTGTGAGAGAGAAGGAGGGAATGTGGAAAAGAGAGAGAGAAGGAGGGAATGTGAAAAGAGAGAGAGAAGGAGGGAATGTGGAAAAGAGAGAGAGAAGGAGGGAATGTGGAAAAGAGAGAGAGAAGGAGGGGAATGTGGAAAAGAGAGAGAGAAGGAGGGAATGTGGAAAAGAGAGAGAGAAGGAGGGAATGTGGAAAAGAGAGAGAGAAGGAGGGAATGTGGAAAAGAGAGAGAGAAGGAGGGAATGTGGAACAGGCTGAGAGAGAGAAGGAGGGAATGTGGAACAGACTGAGAGAGGAGGAGGGAATGTGGAAAAGAAGAGAGAAGGAGGGAATGTGGAAAAGAGAGAGAGAAGGAGGGAATGTGGAAAAGAGAGAGAGAAGGAGGGAATGTGGAACGACTGAGAGAGAGAAGGAGGGAATGTGGAAAAGAGAGAGAGAAGGAGGGAATGTGGAACAGGCTGAGAGAGAAGGAGGGAATGTGGAAAAGAGAGAGAGAGGAGGGAATGTGGAAAAGAGAGAGAGAAGGAGGGAATGTGAAAAGAGAGAGAGAAGGAGGGAATGTGGAACAGGCTGAGAGAGAAGGAGGGAATGTGGAAAAGAGAGAGAGGAGAGGGAATGTGGAAAAGAGAGAGAGAGGAGGGAATGTGGAAAAGAGAGAGAGAAGGAGGGAATGTTGAACAGGCTGAGAGAGAAGGAGGGAATGTGGAAAAGAGAGAGAGAAGGAGGGGAATGTGGAAAAGAGAGAGGAGGAGGAATGTGGAACAGCTGAGAGAGAGAAGGAGGGAATGTGGAAAAGAGAGAGAGAAGGAGGGAATGTGGAAAAGAGAGAGGAGGAGGGAATGTGGAACAGGCTGAGAGAGAGAAGGAGGGAATGTGGAAAAGAGAGAGAGAAGGAGGGAATGTGGAAGAGAGAGAGGAGGAGGAATGTGGAACAGGCTGAAGGAGAGAAGGAGGGAATGTGGAAAAGAGAGAGGAGGAGGGAATGTGGAACAGGCGAGAGAGAGAGGAGGGAATGTGGAAAAGAGAGAGAGGAGGAGGGAATGTGGAGAGAGAGAGAGAGGAGGGAATGTGGAAAGAGAGAGAGAGAAGGAGGGAATGTGGAAAAGAGAGAGAGGAGGAGGGAATGTGGAAAAGAGAGAGAGAAGGAGGGAATGTGGAAAAGAGAGAGAGGAGGAGGGAATGTGAAAAGAGAGAGAGGAGGAGGGAATGTGGAAGAGAGAGAGAGAAGGAGGGAATGTGGAACAGCTGAGAGAGAGAAGGAGGGAATGTGGAAAAGAGAGAGAGGAGGGAATGTGGAAGAGAGAGAGAGAAGGAGGGAATGTGAAAAGAGAGAGAGAAGGAGGGAATGTGGAAAAGAGAGAGAGGAGGAGGGAATGTGGAAAGAGAGAGAGAAGGAGGGAATGTGAAAAGAGAGAGAGGAGGAGGGAATGTGGAAAAGAGAGAGAGGAGGAGGGAATGTGGAAGAGAGAGAGAGAAGGAGGGAATGTGGAAAAGAGAGAGAGAAGGAGGAATGTGGAAAAGAGAGAGAGAAGGAGGGAATGTGGAAAAGAAGAGAGAGGAGGAGGGAATGTGGAAAAGAGAGAGGAGGAGGGAATGTGGAAAAGAAGAGAGAGGAGGAGGGAATGTGGAAAAGAAGAGAGAGAGGAGGGAATGTGGAAAAGAAGAGAGAGGAGGAGGAATGTGGAAAAGAAGAGAGAGGAGGAGGGAATGTGGAAAAGAGAGAGAGAGAAGGAGGTAATGTGGAAAAGAGAGCGAGGAGGGAATGTGGAAAAGCGAGATAGAAGGAGGGAATGTGGAACAGGCTGAGAGAGAGAAGGAGGGAATGTGGAAGAGAGAGAGAGAGAAGGAGGGAATGTGGAAGAGAGAGAGAGAGAAGGAGGGAATGTGGAAAAGAGAGAGAGGAGGAGGGAATGTGGAAAAGAGAGAGAGGAGGAGGGAATGTGGATAAAGAGAGAGCGGAGGAGGAATGTGGAAAAGAGAGAGCGGAGGAGGGAATGTGGAAAAGAGACGAGAGGAGGAGGGAATGTGGAAAAGAGAGAGAGAAGGAGGGAATGTGGAAAAGAGAGAGAGAAGGAGGGAATGTGGAAAAGAGAGAGAGGAGGAGGGAATGTGGAAAAGAGAGAGAGGAGGAGGGAATGTGGAAAAGAGAGAGCGGAGGAGGGAATGTGGAAAAGAGAGAGCGGAGGAGGGAATGTGGAAAAGAGAGAGCGGAGGAGGGAATGTGGAAAAGAGAGAGCGGAGGAGGGAATGTGGAAAGAGAGAGAGAAGGAGGGAATGTGGAAAAGAGAGAGAGAAGGAGGGAATGTGGAAAAGAGAGAGAGAAGGAGGGAATGTGGAAGAGAGAGAGAGGAGGAGGGAATGTGGAAAAGAGAGAGAGGAGGAGGGAATGTGGAAAAGAGAGAGAGAAGGAGGGAATGTGGAAAAGAGAGAAAGAAGGAGGGATGTGGGAAAGAGAGAAAGAAGGAGGGAATGTGGAAAAGAGAGAGAGAAGGAGGGAATGTGGAAAGAGAGAGAGAAGGAGGGAATGTGGAAAAGAGAGAGAGGAGGAGGGAATGTGGAAAAGAGAGAGAGAAGGAGGGAATGTGGAAAAGAGAGAGAAGGAGGGAATGTGGAACAGGCTGAGAGAGAGGAGGAGGAATGTGGAAAAGAGAGAGAGAAGGAGGGAATGTGGAAAAGAGAGAGAGAAGGAGGGAATGTGGAAAAGAGAGAGAGAAGGAGGGAATGTGGAAAAGAGAGAGAGAAGGAGGGAATGTGGAAAAGAGAGAGAAGGAGGGAATGTGGAAAAGAGAGAGAGAAGGAGGGAATGTGGAAAAGAGAGAGAGAAGGAGGGAATGTGGAACAGGCTGAGAGAGAGAAGGAGGGAATGTGGAAAAGAGAGAGAGGAGGAGGGAATGTGGAAAAGAGAGAGAGAAGGAGGGAATGTGGAAAAGAGAGAGAGAAGGAGGGAATGTGGAACAGGCTGAGAGAGAGAAGGAGGGAATGTGGAAAAGAGAGAGAGGAGGAGGGAATGTGGAAAAGAGAGAGAGAAGGAGGGAATGTGGAAAAGAGAGAGAGAAGGAGGGAATGTGGAACAGGCTGAGAGAGAGAAGGAGGGAATGTGAAACAGGCTGAGAGAGAGAGAGAAGGAGGGAATGTGGAAAAGAGAGAGCGGAGGAGGGAATGTGGGAAACGGGAATGCGGCCAGAGGCGCGCCTGTGTCATCTGGCATTTTTTAAATCAACCAATCACAGATCTCAAATTTGGCCGGTGGGTGTGGCTACAGGTTCATTCACAAAAAACAAGAAAATAAAGAGGAAGGATTGCCTCCAGGTCACTGATGAAGCCCCATGTTTTGGTGAAATGCGCTGGGCGTCCTCCCCCCCCCCCCCCCCCAGCATGTATGTAACAATAACGCCGACCCTAATCATTGTGTGCGCTTGTAGGTCCGCGTGAAGCCCGATAAGAGCGGCGTGGTGACCGATGGCGTGAAGCACTCTATGAATCCCTTCTGCGAGATCGCCGTGGAAGAAGCCGTCCGGTTAAAGGAGAAGAAGATCGTCGGGGAGGTCATTGCCGTCAGCTGCGGCCCCCAGCAATGCCAGGTAGGCCATAGGCTGCCCATATTGTGGGGGCGGGGCGGTTAGGGTCTCTGGGGCCAAACCGATCATCATCATTGGAAATGTTGTTGCGCATACCAGCCCAGCAAATCCCATTGGCTGCCTGCGGTCAGGTGGGGTGTGATTTTGGAACTTTAGTAAAATGATTTGCACAGGCATCGCAAATTAAAGCAGAGCAATCCCCACTAGCGGCTGAGCTGGAGTATAAAATATTCCGGGGCTGGTTGCTTGCTTTCCCGTGATTCGGGATGCCCCGATGTGTGAAATCCCGGTAATCAGCTGGTTGCCTTTCGCTATTTCATGAGCCCAGACCGCAGCCACACGCTTGGCATATCTCTCGCTAGGCTCACATGCACAGCTACAGGCGGCGATCACATGTGATGTCATCAGGACAAAGGAAATCTGAACGGGAAGGGGGGACGGGGTGTTTCTGTTTGAGACCCCTGAGGGTTGAGTAGTTAACGGGACTGTTAGTCAATAAATGTATATGATGTGATTAGTGATATTAGTAGGTTTATTTTGTTCATACACAATTCATACATTGATGCCGTTCATATACATTTCACATTACTTATCTATTTTTTCACATTTCAGATAGTGTAAGCGTGAGTATATGTTTCCATCGTCATTATTTTGTTGACATATTTCGGATAATTCCATATTTTTGTTCACATATTTCAGATAATACAGGGAGATCAGCAGATAATAATCCTTATCTGGTCTCCTCCAAATATTGGTTACAGTAATCTGTTATATACAGTTTGTAGCAAGAATCTTGTTTCTCAGTATGCAGCAAGCGTATCGCCTTTGAAAATATACAGCAGCGTGTGCGTACGTTTCGCATAGACTGCTTCCCCAGTGCACTCTCTAATAAATAATAATGCAATAATCAGTCACATATTTTTGGTTGGACATTTACTCATAATAAATGGAAAACAAAAAGGGTTTAGTGGTCCCTCTGTATGAAGGAGCGCTTGTTTTCTTCTATTGAAGTTAAAGTCTGTGGTGAAAGAGAATTACCGTATATACTCGAGTATAGGTCGACCCGAATATAAGCCGAGGCACCTAATTTTACCACAAAAAACTGGAAAGGTTATTGACTCGAGTATAAGCCGAGGGTGGGAAATGCAGCAGCTACCGGTAAACAGGGGAACATGGACTCAAAAGAGGGACAGTCCCCTCCAAATCAGGAAAACTTGGGAGGTATGCAATAACAGTACACGGAGCTGTGGCAGCGCTATCACTAAAGAAGCTTTACCTGCTGCCATTTTAACATAAAAATCCCGCCCTCGCCTGTAGGGGGAGGGGAGCACACAGCCAGCATTGGTGTGCATCCTTCTCCCCTTTCCTGTCTCCCATTCGTTGCGTCCCTCTCTTTGCTGAGTGAAGGTTGGGGACAAAAAGCGCAGACGCGCAGCCAGGCAGCTTCCAGGGAACGCTGCTCACCACCCGGGTAATGCTAAGAGCAGACTTGCTCTTAGTGGATGACAGCCCCGCCCCCTGCTTGCGGATTGACAGCAGCGATGTCGGCTGCCTTCACTCCTGCACGCCAGCTGTACGTTTTTTCATCCCTCCCCCCACACGCCAGGAAGTCTCTTTGCGCCCGCAGAAGACACCAGCACACACACACCTACCTGATGAGGGGGACACAAGAGTACCACATGCCCCAGCATCTTCACTGCCGACGGCGGGGGGGGGCAGGCGTGGGTGCGCGGCCGCGCGCGCACACCTTGGCTCCTCCTACCTTGTCTCCTCCATTTCACTGACTCGAGTATAAGCCGAGGCGGCTTTTTTCAGCCCAAAAAGTGGGCTGAAAAACTTGGCTTATACTCGAGTATATACGGTAATAGGTAGAAGTGCGGTTGTAACTATCTAACTACTAACTTAGCTACAACCGCACTTATACCTATTAATTCCCACCACAGACTTTAACTTCAATAAGAAGAAAACAAGCGCTCCTTCATACAGAGGGACCACTAAACCCTTTTTGTTTTCCATTTATTATGAGATGTAACATTGACAACTAGTAAATGTCCAACCAAAAATATGTGACTGATTATTGCATTATTATTTATTAGAGAGTGCACTGAGGAAGCAGTCTATGCGAAACGTACGCACACGCTGCTGTATATTTTCAAAGGTGATACGCTTGCTGCATACTGAGAAACAAGATTCTTGCTACAAACTGTATATAACAGATTACTGTAACCAATATTTGGAGGAGACCAGATAAGGATTATTATCTGCTGATCTCCCTGTATTATCTGAAATATGTGAACAAAATATGGAATTATCCGAAATATGTCAACAAAATATGACAATGGAAACATATACTCACGCTTACACTATCTGAAATATGTGAAAAAAATAGATAAGTAATGTGAAATGTATATGAACTGCATCAATGTATGAATTGTGTATGAACAAAATAAATCTACTAATATCACTAATCACATCATATACATTTATTGACTAACAGTCCCGTTAACTACTCAACCCTCAGGGGGTCTCAAACAGAAACACCCCCTCCCCCCTTCTAATTAAGATAACCAGAGTAGGGACGCTAAATCCTGGACAACTCTCTGTGTGGGTACATCACTAGTGGTGTATCTACAGGGGCCCCTTCACCCGCCTTTTGCAACGAAATCTGAACGGGACAAGCGCCACTGAGTGGCCCGCACGTGCACCATAAGAACAAGGAAATGGCGACGTTACTGGGGATCCCAGGGGGGGGGGGGGCATCCCAAATCAGGAGACACTGCCAGAGAGGAACAAAAATACCATTTTGTGAAATACTCACCTGTAAAATGGGTATTATAAGTATGTCACACACCCCGCTTCAAGATATCCATAACATGTGGGTAGTACCGACCTGAAGAGGGCGTTCTGCAGAGATGATAGCAAAAAGAAAGCCCCTCCCTGATCCATAAATACCTGGGACCTCCCACTCATTACCCAGTATACAGAAGCAGTAAGGTAAGGGACCAGGAAGAGGCAAATATAAACCAAAACAACGCAAAGTTCACAATAAAAAGGATCCAGAATACAAGAAGGGCGGGTGAAGCGGGGTGTGTGACATACTTATAATACCCATTTTACAGGTGAGTATTTCACAAAATGGTATTATTCTAAGTATGTCACACACCTCGCTTCAAGATATCCATAACATGTGGGACATCCAATAGCAGTGTCCATAAAAGGGCGGGGATCCAAAACAAGGCAACAAGGCACAACTTAAACCACAACAGCTTGCAGAACTTTGCGGCCAAAAACAGCATCCGCTGAGGCCCGAACATCAACCTTGTAAAACTTGGAAAAAGTGTGAACAGAGGACCAAGTAGCGGCCTTACAAACTTGCTCAACAGAGGCCTGGTGCTGAAAAGCCCAGGACGCCCCAACCGCACGAGTAGAATGAGCAGTGACACGAAAAGGGGGAGTCCTCCCCTTAGCAGAATAGGCCCCAATGATGGCCTGACAAATCCATTTACTAATGGAAGATTTGGCAGGAGCCAAACCTTTCCTAGGCCCAAAGGGCACCACAAAAAAAGCATCAGTCTTACGAAAGGAAGACGTAACCACCAGATAATATTTCACAACACGAACTACATCCAAGGAATGCAGCGCCCTTTCCTTGTCGTTGCTGGGATTAGGACATAGAGAAGGCAGAACAATGTCCTGATTCAGATGAAAAGCAGAGACGACCTTAGGAAGAAAATCCGGCTAGAAACGAAGGACCACCTTGTCCCGATGCCTTTTGAAGTACGGAGCTTTAATGGACCAAGCTGCAAACTCAGAAACACGCCTAACCGAAGTGATAGCTACCAAAAAGCCACCTTTTGAGTAAGTGAAGACAAAGCAACCTCATTCAAGGGCTCAAACGGAGGACCCTGAAGAGCAGAAAGAACCAGGTTCAAATCCCAAACTGGAACCAATGGCTTCCTAGGAGGCCGTACATGCGTAACTCCTTGGAAAAAGGTCTTGACTAAGGGATGAAGTGCAAAGGACCTTTGGAGGAACACCGCCAGGGCAGAAACCTGCCCCTTCAAGGTACTAAGTTGAAGCCCCAGATCCAGACCGTGTTGAAGAAACTTCAGGATTCTGGAAATGGAGAACTCCCGACAAGAGAAAGACCTACCTTCACACCAGTCAATATAGGACCACAGGACCTATAGTAAATAGTAGAGGAAGAGCGCTTCCTGGCGCTAATAAGAGTCTGAATCACCGCGTCAGAAAGACCTTCTTCCTTCAAGATGGCGGTTTCAGCAGCCACGCCGTCAAAGCCAGCGATGGTAAAATGGGATAGCGTAGCCGACCCTGGGTGAGCAGGTCCATCAGTAGAGGCAGAACGAACTGATCCTCTGCCAGCCTTACCAGGTCTGCGAACCAAACCTGCCTTGGCCACCTTGGTGCCACCAGAATCGCCGACGTGCCCTCCATGGCCAGCTTGCGCACCACTCTGGCTACCATTGGGAACGGGGGGGAACAGGTAAAGAAACCCCAGATCCCTCCAGTTCAGGGACATGGCATCCACCGCCAGGGCCAGTGGATCCTGCGAGAGAGATACAAATACCAGAAGCTTGTGAATGTGACGAGAGGCAAAGAGGTCCACAGCCGGGAACCCCCACCTGAGGCAAATCGAGCGAAAAGCCTGAGGACTGAGAGACCACTCCCCCTGATGAGAGGAGGCCCTGCTCAGAGAATCCGCCTCCGTGTTCTCCACTCCCGGAATGTAGACCGCTGAGATACACGGGACGTGGCTCTCCGCCCAGTCCAGAATCAAAGATACTTCCCTGAGGGCACTCCTGCTGTGAGTCCCTCCCTGGTGATTGATGTAAGCAACAGCCGTCCGGATGTCCGACCGGACCTGAAACTGGCAGGCCCTGCAACTGATGAGTCAAGCGAAACAGAACCAACCTGATAGCTCTCAACTCCAGAACATTGATGGGCTCGTGAGCCTCCTACGGGCCCCACAGACCCTGAAAACGGAGGTCCTTCCAAACACCCCCCCAACCTGACAGACTGGCATCCGTGGTGACTGTTTCCCAACACGGTGCCAGAAAAGATCTGCCCTTCAACAAATTGACAGACCCCAGCCACCATTGCAGGGATCGACGAACTCGGGGAGACATCAGGAAGGACTGATCCAACGATAGTGGAGACTTGTCCCAAACCTTCAACAGATGAAGCTGAAGCGTCCTTGTATGAAACTGTGCAAAGGGAACTGCCTCGAATGAGGCCACCATTAACCCCACCAGCCTCATCCCAAGCCGGATGGCCGGACGATGGGCCGACAAGAGAAGCCGAACTAACTCCAGAATCTTGGCCTGGGGCAGAAATACCCTGGCCTGCAAAGTGTCCAGAGACATTCCCAGAAAGGCCACTACTCTGGACTGAGAAAGAGAAGACTTGGGGTGGTTGATCACCCAACCGAACCTCTCCAGAGTGGACACCACCACCCTGGTGTCCAACTCCGCTTGGTTGAAGGAAGAGGCCATGATCAGAAGATCGTCCAACTTGGGCACAATGCGGATAAAACGTGTGGCATGGTTGTGGGCAACTTACACTGGTCCTGTGCCACTCAGGACACCAACTGAAAGTGCCGATCCTCCACCACAAACCTGAGAAACCTCTGGTGTGCTGGAAAAATCGGAACGAGTAGACAAGCATCCTGATGTGTATGGACGTCAGAAAGTCTCCCTGACTAAGAGAGTGAATAGCCGAACGCAGCGTTGCCATGCGGAATTTCCGTGGCCGGATGAACCTGTTGAGAAACTTCAGAACCAAGATGGGTCGGACCGATCCGTCCTTCTTGGGTACCGTGAACAGATTGGAATAAAAACCCCTGCCCTGATCAGAGGGGGGCACTGGGCAAATGACAGCCATGTCCAGAAGATTCTCTACTGCCACCAGGAGCCCCAGCGCCGCCAGAGGCTCCGAAGGCATCCGAGACCTTAAAAATCTGGAAGGGGGGCGGAGCTCGAACTCCAGCTTGTAACCGGAAGACACCACTTCCCGGATCTATTTGGCCGAAACTTCCAGAATCCAGATTTGAGAGAAGTGTCACAGCCGTCCCCCCACCCGCACAGGTGAGGGCGCCCCCTCATTGCTGAGCAGGCTTGGACGCGGGTTTGGGTTTTGAACCCCAATTGTATCCTGAACAGGCACGTCCTCTGCCCCTATTCCAGGAATCTCCTCTTGACGAAAGGAAGGCAAATCCTCTTCCCGCTCTGGATCCCAGAAAGGAAGGAGTGAAAGAAGCCACCCCTTGAAAGGGACGTCGTTGCTTCTCACGTTGAGATAACCTATACTGAAAACCCACGAAGGGAAGAGACGTCAGCGACTTCTTTGACCCAAAATCAGCCGCCACTGGCGCAACCAAACTGAACGCCTGATAGTCACCAGCAGAGCAGAAGCTCTGCTACACATCATCCAGGAATCATCCAAAGCGACTAACATGAAGGACAAAAACAACACACATCGTTTAAGTCCAAGAAATTCGTCACTGTCCGGAGCCATACCTGAAGAAGACAACAAGTCCCTGACCACCGACCTGGTAGCCACCACCAACAGCGATGAGGTCCAAACAGGCCGTATGTCTGCCCCAATACTGGCAAAACCATGACAAGCCATCTGGTCAATGCGTTTATCCTCGCCACCTTTAAGGGAGGAGTGATCAGGATTATTTAAAACAGCTGAGTTGGATAACCCCAGAATTGGTGCATCCACCACGGAAGGGGACGCCCAGCGCTTAACCGTATCCAAAGGGAAAGGATATCTTTTATCCCAACTCTGAAGAATGCCTGGGGGCCGAGCAGGCCTCACCCATTCCTAGAAATAATTTATCAAAATGCATTTGACTAGGAGTATCAATGGAAGACCCTGCCCCCATCTCAGAATCAACGCCAACAAATTGCTGATCATCTGAAGTATTAGGTTCCTCAAACAACTCTCCTTCCTCAGCGGAGAGTAATATGACCAATCCAGATAAACCTCATCATTATAATTAAATGCCGTAATGACCGGTGACGAGTGCTTTCTCTTAGCGGTGGCCTTCTTGGCAACCGTGGTAGAAAATAATTTGTCAAAAGTGGCCAATCTGGCACACACATCAGACTGTGACACCCCACTCATGACAACGTCACACGGGGCCCGAGTCAAGTGGGAGGGAGAGGAGAGGGAGCCGGCGGTGCTGACCCAGAAATCTGGGGTCCGGACTGCCGTGTAATGGTCTGCTGTGCACATGGTATACATAAAATTACATCATCCCCGGTAAGGGATACCCCACAACTCATGCACTTCCGGGATTGCCCCGAGGGGAGCCCGGTATCCAGGAATGCCTCCATACGGTGAACTTGTAGTTATTTGTAATGACCGAGGGAATTACGCTAATAAGCAACCCGGGATGCCCTTTTAATGTCCAGGTGGGAGGATTTGTATGTGAAAATTAATAAACTCAGGGACCTTAGGCTATGAACGCCATGAAGTCCACCAGGAGGAACCCCCTAAGATCTACCTGCCAGAACAGTACACTAATAAAAATGAAGCAGGGACAAAAATCAGAAAGCATGGAGAAAGGGGGGCCCACAGGGCCACTCACAGTTGCCATAGGAACAAGACGCTGAGTCCTCATGAATCGTGAGGTGAAGGAATAGAGCGGAACAGGAAGGGGGGCGTGGCCAGCGCGGATCGCGCCACTGACCTGCTCCACCCCCCTCCCTAACGCAACTTGTGAGGAGCGAGCTCCTCAGCAGTGTCCGAGGCAGAGGGGGCGGGCCGCGGCGACGCGCCGAAAGCCCGGCCCCGCCGCCAATGACAACGCGTGAGGGGAGAAGCTCCCCTCCGTTTCCAAAGCACCGGAGAACCGGTGTCGCGGGGACCAGCGGCACCGGTGAAGGAAGACAAGGAGGTAGCAGCCCGCAGCTGACATGCGGGACCGCCGACCGCTCGAGCCATGCTACAAGTGTACAATGAAAGCGGGAGCGGGCCGCGGCCTCGCGCCGAAGGCCCGCCCCGCCCCCAACTGAGAGTGTGTGAGGGGAGAGCTCCCCTCAACACTCTCTGAGGTAAAAATTGGCGCTGCGGCGATAGTGCGTCCGCGGTGCCAAACTAAAAATGTAAAAAACACACTACACTATCCAAATCCATTGAGGGATTACTGCCAGACGCTCCCCATCAACACGCAGCACCCCAACAAGCTCCGTTGGCGGTGTACCCCGAATATAAGCCTGCATAGTAGAAGGATAGAGAGACAGGACGTGCTGTATACCCCAGTGAGTGCAGATAAAAAACTAGCCTAACAGCAATGCTAAAAGGGGGGGGGGGGGGGCCAACTCAAATTAGTAAAGGTGGAAGAGGGCCAAGTAGGCCATACCGTCGGTGGACAGGGCATCCCAAACCGGGGTCACCAACCCGGTGTTACCGCCTACCCTCTTATGTAGGGTCTCACGGCGGAGCCTAGCTCCTGAGCACCTGATGTGCTGAATTACCCTCGCCCGGACCAGCAGCCAAGACTGGGAGGCATGTCATATAACCAGGATTAAATAAGGAAAAAAAAAGGGGTCCGAACGGAAATAGAAAAATAACTGGCCGGGAGTTGTCCCGGCTACCTGCAATCCCCCTGTGCAAGGAGGAGACATCATCTTCTGACTTGCTCGCCGTCTGCAGAGATGGAAAACTGGGTGATGAGTGGGAGGTCCCAGGTATTTATGGATCAGGGAGGGGCTTTCTTTTTACTATTATCTCTGCAGAACGCCCTCTTCAGGTCGGTACTACCCACATGTTATGGATATCTTGAAGCGGGGTGTGTGACATACTTAGAATAGCCAAGGATGTCAACTTCTTGGGTGTTCTTTAAGGTGGCCAATTGCTTTATTTAGTCGGGGGGGGGGGGGGGAATGATTGGAAAGAAAGGATATTGTGTTTTACCGGCGTGTTACAGTGCAGGGAAGGGACCAAGGTCTGTTATATAATAAATTATTATTACTGAATCACACACAACCTTCCACTGAAGCAAGACAATGCCTAAACTGGAAAGAGATGCTGCACTTTGTCCATTAGACCTCCACTATGTAACTGCAGACCTTCCTGCTCACTGTTAGATTTGGGGGGGGGGGGGGGCTGGGCTGAAACCGGACCATTATTACTTTAAAGCGGTCCTTCACTATCTTATATGTTTCCCACACCCTGTACATACAGATTGCTCACATTTAAAATCATCCTACCTGCATCTACTGCATGTTATGAGCATTTAAACATCCAAGATGGCGGCTTATGGAAGCCGCCTGTGACAGACTTTCTGTCTTTTGGACTTTACACAGGTTCATTACTTTCCTTTTCTTAAGCATATACAGACTGCCATTGTGTTGATTGATTACGTTATTCATTGTTCTGATTGATTGTGTTAGACTGCCATTGTTCTGATTGAGTGTGTTACAGACGTCTATTGTGTTGCTGATTGCGTCACCGGCAGAGTTGAGGGATTGTGTGCCCTGCTGCTATTGGTCGGTGTGTTTGTCATGCAGTCCTCCATCAGGTCCACGGGGGAGGTCCCCTTGCATGGAGTCTTGCATATAAGGCCCAGTGTGGCACTAATAAACTTCACCTTCACCCTCAATACTGAAGTTCCGTCTCTTATTGGGGGAAACGCTATATTACAATTCACTAGCCCTTGTAAGGGCTGTTCCTGGTTCCTCACGGACGACTCTGGAATCCCAGCAGCACCTCTTACGATTGGGAAAAGGACGTCTCGGGCGGTGAAGCCCTCCGGCGATAAGGGTTATCGCTACAGGAAATTTCTCTGCCATCTCTTCTGGATTCGCGTCCCAATATGGGATGCCCCAACAGAGTGAAAATCCTCTTTAAAGCGGCCCTATATTAATTTAACTTGCATCCCAATTTGGAAATCTGGACGTGTGTTCTCGGTGGCTCGTTATTATAATCCGCGGCCACGCTTGCTTGATACTGGCTTGCTAGAGTCATGCGTTTCCTTTTGTTTCTATGTATTTAGTCTTTTGGTGACAGGATATATATATATAATCAACCTATAGCTCACCCCCACACGTCTTTTCCTTTGTGCTGCCCCCCCCCCCCTCCCATCATCATAGAAATGACTAAAGCCGGCTCTTCCCCGGTGAACTTAATTGCGGCGGGACAGCCGAGCGGTAATTTGTTGCTCCCCCGACATCATTAAGAGGTGATCTTGCGAGCGGCGCCCCCCCTAGGAGCCGCCATCGTTCCTCGCCGCCGTCTTTTTTTGATGGGGCACAATGCCTTTTCTATGGACAATTGGAAAGTTATTTTCTCTAAGATGTCGGGAGGTAAGTGCCATTAGCCAGGCGCAGCTCCATTGCCCATTGTGGCGCCTGCGAAACCGCGCGCTCATTTTTATCTTCCCGTCGCCTTTTTATAGAATTAAAGATGTGTCGCCTCTCGCATATATTTCACCGTTATTGTTCCGAGAGCGACTTGCACACACCTCGCTGCAATGCGCACAAGTGGACTCAATTGCCGCCATTTAAATCGGCGTTTCTTTTTAACTCTTTCCAGGCTTGTTGTGGGGCAAAGTGCTGTAACCCATGGCAACCGTTATATTTTGTTCTCCCTGCCGTGAACGGTTAACCTCCCTGGCGTTCTGATACCGACAAATGCAATGGCAACGAAAGCGTTGCCATTGCATTTGTCTCTGACGCACGGCTCCGCCCCCATGAGCCTCTGCGGCACACAGAGACGGAACCCGGAAGCGGAGACGGACGCCGCAGCCGCGGCTCTCACCTGCGATCGCGGCGGAGACATTGCTGGATCGCAGGGAGAAGGTAAGGAGGCTGCGCCGCCCGCTCTTGCTCCCTAATCGATCCCGAGCGTGACTCGGGGTCACCGCCACTTACTGCGCAAATTGACCCCGAGTCACGCTCGGGATCACCGCCAAGGGGGTTAAAGTAGAACTGAATTTAGATCAGTGAGTTGAACTTTTTTTTAAAGAGGAACGTTCCAGGTATTGGAAGTTGTTAAAAACGTACAACACCTGGCCTGCCCAGCCCCTATGGGTTAGGGTTTCCCGGGCCGATCAATTCCCTCCCCCCCTGGGGCCTCCCCCGCTGTGTGAAACACCCCAGGTCGCCCTGTTCTCTTACCTTACTTCCAAGTCCCAACGGCGCATGTGCGATTCGCTGCCGCAACCCGCTATCCCTCTAGCAGGGCACGTGCCTGCACCAGCCATTTGTGAATGGCACACTCCCTGTTAGAGGGAGGCGGGGGATGCATGCTCTGAGCCGTTGGCCTTAGACGCTGTCTTAGATGGCGTGACCTCAGTGGCTCAGAGCGTGCTGATTGGATGAGCGGTCGCGCATGCGCCGTAGGACCGGGAAGAGGTGAATGCGTTCGGGCGATCTTAGGGGTTTCACACAGCGGGGCACCCCTGGTCGGGGCGCCCGGGGGAAAGAGAAACAAAACCCAGGATAGTCAAAAACCTGTCTCTTGCTCCGAAGTAGAACTAAATCCAGATCATTGAATTGATCTTTTTAAAGAGGAACGTAACAGGTATTGGAAGATAATAAAAACCTCCCGCACCTGGCTTACCCAGCCCCTCCAGTTTAAACTTAAAGCTGACCTTGTGAAATACATTTGGCCTCAGCCCCTGTGGATATTCCCTTCCTTCTTAGGGTGTAGAACTAGAAATGGATAATTTCTCTTTTTGAATAGTCCTGTTGACACTGTTTTTTTTTTTTTGGTGTCCCTCTCTGTAAGATGACAGGGGATCGATGAGTCATTGCATAGGTCAGGCATTTACATCATTGCCTTCTTCTTCCTTTGGGTACAGTGCTTCTGGATTGTTTACCTCGTGCCCTGTGGGGCGAGAACAGGTCTCGAACCCTTGGGGGTGGGCGTTTTGGATGGGGGGGCGGGTCTCTGGGTGCCCCGGTCCCCTCTCCGGGCCTAGCTCCCTTGGTTGGGGGCGGTCTGGGGGGGGGGGGGCGCGTGGGGGGACCGGCCTCACAGGAGCAAAGTATATCTAGGTCTAGGGCCGAGACAAATAAAGAAAATGGACCAAATGGAAGCTTACTTGATAATTCCTTTTTATTTTCATATGCTGTACCACTTTGTTGGTTATATCTTAATGCTGTCTTTATATACATTTTTATATGTATGTAAATCTATTTTGAACATGCAATAAATAAAGAATATATAAAAAAAATTACATCATTGCCACACACAACAGTGGCAATAAATGGAGGAGGCGGAACTTTACAGCTAAAGCGGGAGGTGGTATTTGGGATTAGAGTGATAAATAAAACTTGAAGTAATAAAACTTGGCAAATGGTAATCTTCATTGGAGAAGCAATTCAGGGGATGCGAGTTAAAAAGGTGGGTTAAAAGTTAGTTTAAACTTGCCTCTCTGGTCGCACAGTGCTCGGCATCCCGGTCCTCCATCGGGCAGTGGGTGGCTAGAGATGGCGGCTAAGGGGGAGAGAAGGGTCGAGTGGAAGCGGGGCAGGCTAGTGGCGTTTTTAGATAACGCCATGGATTATAGAAAGATCTTTCGTGCCCCCAGTGACCTAATTCTTGGACCATCTAAAAGCTTTTGGGGTCACTAAAGGGCCTAACTGTTGGAACATCTGAAGACCTCTGAGGTCACTAGAGGTCTAAATCTTGCGCCATTGTTTGACCTCTGGGGTTCCTAGAGGCCTAACTCTTTCTAAAATAGCAGTGACCACCACTGGACCATCTGAAGACCTCTGAGGTCACTAGATGTCTAAATCTTGAGCTTTTGAAAGGCATTTGAGGGTTACTAGAGACCTACCTTTTGGACCATCTGAAGGCCTCTGGGGTTACTAGAGGCCTACCTCTTGGACCATCTGAAGGGCTTTGGGATTACTAAAGGCCTACCTCGTGGGCCATTGGATTGCCTCTGGGGTTCCTAGAGGCCTAACTCTTTCTAAAATAGCAGTGATCACCACTGGACCATCTGAAGACCTCTGAGGTCACTAGATGTCTAATTCTTGGGCTATTGAAGGGCCTTTGAGCGTTGCTAGAGGCCTACCTCTTGGACCATCTGAAGGCCTTTGGGATTACTAGAGGCCTGCCTCTGGGGTTCCTAGAGGCCTAACTCTTTCTACAATAGCAGTTACCACCACTGGACCATCTGAAGACCTCTGAGGTCACTAGATGTCTAAATCTTGAGCTTTTGAAGGGCATTTGAGGGTTACTAGAGGCTTACCTCTTGGACCATCTGAAGGCCTTTGGGGTTACTAGAGGCCTAACTGTTGGACCATCTGAAGTCCTCAAGGTCACTAGATGTCTAAATCTTGGACTTTTGAAGGACATTTGAGGGTTACTAGAGGCTTACCTCTTGGACCATCTGAAGGCCTTTGGGATTACTAGAGGCCTACCTCTTGGGCCATTGAATGGCATCTGGGGTTCCTAGAGGCCTAACTCTTTAAAACAGCAGTGACCACCACTGGACCATCTGAAGACCTCTGAGGTCACTAAATGTCTAAATCTTGGACTTTTGAAAGGCATTTGAGGATTACTAGAGGCCTACCTTTTGGACCATCTGAAGGCCTCTGGGGTTCCTAGAGGCCTAACTCTTTCTAAAATAGTGGTGACCACCACTGCAGCAGATGTTTCTCTTTGGAAAGGGCAGCTTTGCACACATCAGAGCCTGGATACCGCGGGATGCACCCTGCCATCGTGGCTTTGAATTCCATGATTAAATTAAGCAGCGCCTGTGTATAATGTATCCGCCGCCACTGTGTATCATTTCTAGCTGCGGGCATCTCTGGGCTCCCAGAAATCCTCCAAAACATCCATCTATAATGGCAATTACTGCCCCCTGCCACGGGAGAAGCTGGAAAGCCTTTCTCCATAGTGTCCTCCCCTCTTCCTCCTCTCACCTGTACACTAAGTGAGGCAACTGCGGCTGTGGATTTTTTAGCCACCATGAGAGCCGGCTTCATTTTTAGACCCCAGGCGGCGGAAGCGGCCCCGGAACATATTTAAATAACCATTACCGAGCAGGAGAGATTCCATTAGCTCCTGAGACCGGCCCCAGTCCAGCTTTTCTTAACTCTCTTTATGACCAGAGCTCTTTTATATTCATTTAACTATTTATTTTTTTTTTTTTACATTTTGTATAACTTCCTACAACATTTGTAACATCCAGATCCCATTGTCCCTATTTAAAGCCTGTAAATGCTAAACAGCCATTTCCTACCGGAGCTTTTTCCTCAGCTGCACCCTCCTGCGCCCAGCAATTCAGTTGGGTTGGGAGCGGGGGCCGGATGAGAAACCAGGGACACCGCTCTCTATGCTTGGCTCTGTGGATAGATATATGAAGCGCATTAAAGCAGAACAAAACCTGTGATTTTCACTATTCGGGGTTTTGGTCCTTGTCTCGGGGGGAATTCCATTTTGGCATGCCCCACCATGTGAACCATGGTTACACAGTGCATGTGTTGGCACTTATCTAGCAACGTTTACTGCATATATTTAAGCGGAGCAGAATCCAATGCAGGTGGTCCTGAATTCGAAAAGATTCGAGCACCAAGAGCAGCCTTGGCACCGGTGTTTGCTGGGGATGTGGCCTGCATTGCTTAGTTTGGGGTGGGAGCCAAGGCAAACGGGGGGGGGGGGTGTTCACACAGGGGTTCATCTCGATTTGGGATGCCCCAGGGAATAGAAAATTAGACTCCAGGTCCTGCTGCTCAGTTTGTGTTCCTCTTTAATATACATGGCATAGAATGCTGACTGAGCCATATCTCGCATATGTGCCATGGGGTCACTGGTGATTATACTCAGGGGGTGTCACGCACAGCTGGCTCTGGGGACGTAGACCTATAAAACCTATAGGTCTGAGGAAGTGACGGTGACGTCATGAAACGCGTCAACAAACACTCGGCACTTTTTTGATAAGTAAGATATTTATGATATGTTTGTTTTGTGATTTGGACTTCCTCATAACCTTATGCTTGATCTTGATGCACTTTAAATTGCACTTGGCACTTTCTTTGTAATTGCACATTCATGTATGAAATCATAATAAGGTTTTATTGTATTTATATTTAGACACATATATAAATGGTTTCTAGTATTCCCCCACTGGTAGAATTGAATAGTCAACAGTGTATGTCCCCCTCCTCCCCCCATCCCTTGTCGGTAGCATGTTACATGTTTTTTAAACAAAAGGATATTGTTTTAATATGTCTCAGTATGTGATTTAGATGTCATAATAAACTTTCACATTATTTAAGTACCATAGAGTGCCATTGTTAGTCTCTGGTTTTCCTCCCTTATTTAGGGGTTTTGGGGCACCCCCTTCCTTTTGGTCACTTATATTATTCATTTTGGGCGACACCAGAGCAGGGCACCAGTAAAACGTTATATTTAATTTTGGTTGGTGCCGTCCAGTTCCTTTTGTTGATTAAACTATAAAATGAGATGGTCAAAACCCTGGGTCTTGGTGCAGAGGGGGAAAAAAGCACTAAATAAAGACTTCCTATACTTCACATTGCAGTGTGCAGTAACCCCTTTCACCAGCAGGTGTCCCCGCCCACTTTCGGGCGACAGTCACATTTCCAGCTAGTACTAATTTCAAACAGATTTGTTCCAGCTCTCTACACTTTATGGGGTGGCGATTGTGCCGCATGCCAGGTGCTGCACCCGCCGAGAACCTGTCAGCGGTAATTGTGCGGTGCATCGGGCTGCGGCTGATCGCTGGAATCATGTGGAACGCCACGTTACCAATGCCATCTCTAAAGGGAGAGTAAATGCTGCATGTGATATCAATACGGACCTAATTCTATATATATATAATCAATACGGACCTAAATATATATATATATATATATATATATATATATATATATATATATATATATATATATAATTATATTATCTCACCTGATGTAATGTCACCACCAGTGCTGCCCCTATATTTGCATGGGAATCCCCATCTAGAACAAAAGCTCAGCCTTACCTCTGGTGTCACACTTTTTATTTCTCTCCCTCTTTCTCTCCCTCTTTGTCACCTCTCCATTTATCTACCTCCCCCTTTCTTTCTTTCTTTTATTTATTTATTCTTTCTACTATTTAAATATTTCTCCCTCTCATGCAGCAGAAGGGGGGGGAGCAGGCGTTTAACTCCTTCTGCTGTCTGTTTGCTCTATATAAGCAGGCTGGTCATTTAAGGCATAACCATTCCATCTCTTCCATTTTGTATACTCTGTTTTGCCTTATTCATCCAGCCATATTGGTTGGTGTATGTGGCGGCATCACCCATTTTCCCCTCATCTTGTGACTGAGAACGCTTCTGGTCAATCTGCAGGCCTGTCACTTCTGCTCTCCCGCTATTGTAATTCTAACTGGCGGCGATGTTGGGGAGGGGTGTGCTCGTCATTACAGAAGCCTCTCCATTGCTTCTGTGCTAATCACCGCCCTGCGCTAACTCCAGCTCCCCTTTTTTCTTCCAAGCTTTCCGGATAATAAAACGGTGTCCTTCCTTCACTGCGTCCAATCATATTGCAGAGAATTTATATCGGACTGCTCCCATTCTGCACCCCCATCTCTGCCCTGCTCTGTGCCGCACCCCAAACCATGGCCCTGCTCTGTGCTGCACCCCCATCTCGGCCCTGCTCCGTGCTGCACCCCAAACCACGGCCCTGCTCTGTGCCGCACCCAAAACCACGGCCCTGCGCTGTGCTGCACCCCAAACCACGGCCCTGCTCTGTGCTGCACCCCCATCTGGGCCCTGCTCTGTGCTGCACCCCAAACCACGGCCCTGCTCTGTGCTGCACCCCAAACCACGGCCCTGCGCTGTGCTGCACCCCAAACCACGGCCCTGCGCTGTGCTGCACCCCAAACCACGGCCCTGCGCTGTGCTGCACCCCAAACCACGGCCCTGCGCTGTGCTGCACCCCAAACCACGGCCCTGCGCTGTGCTGCACCCCAAACCACGGCCCTGCTCTGTGCTGCACCCCCATCTGGGCCCTGCTCTGTGCTGCACCCCAAACCACGGCCCTGCTCTGTGCTGCACCCCAAACCACGGCCCTGCGCTGTGCTGCACCCCAAACCACGGCCCTGCGCTGTGCTGCACCCCAAACCACGGCCCTGCGCTGTGCTGCACCCCAAACCACGGCCCTGCGCTGTGCTGCACCCCAAACCACGGCCCTGCTCTGTGCTGCACCCCAAACCACGGCCCTGCTCTGTGCCGCACCCCAAACCACGGCCCTGCTCTGTGCCGCACCCCAAACCACGGCCCTGCGCTGTGCCGCACCCTCATCTCGGCCTTGCGCTGTGCTGCACCCCCATCTCGGCCCTGCTCTGTGCCGCACCCCCATCTGGGCCCTGCGCTGTGCCGCACCCCCATCTCGGCCCTGCGCTGTGCCGCACCCCCATCTCGGCCCTGCTCTGTGCCGCACCCCCATCTGGGCCCTGCGCTGTGCTGCACCCCCATCTCGGCCCTGCGCTGTGCTGCACCCCCATCTCGGCCCTGCGCTGTGCCGCACCCCCATCTCGGCCCTGCGCTGTGCTGCACCCCCATCTGGGCCCTGCGCTGTGCCGCTCCCCAAACCACGGCCCTGCTCTGTGCTGCACCCCAAACCACGGCCCTGCGCTGTGCTGCACCCCCATCTGGGCCCTGCGCTGTGCTGCACCCCCATCTCGGCCCTGCGCTGTGCCGCACCCCCATCTCGGCCCTGCTCTGTGTCGCACCCCCATCTCGGCCCTGCGCTGTGCTGCACCCCCATCTCGGCCCTGCGCTGTGCTGCACCCCCATCTCGGCCCTGCGCTGTGCTGCACCCCCATCTGGGCCCTGCGCTGTGCCGCTCCCCAAACCACGGCCCTGCTCTGTGCTGCACCCCAAACCACGGCCCTGCGCTGTGCTGCACCCCCATCTGGGCCCTGCGCTGTGCTGCACCCCCATCTCGGCCCTGCGCTGTGCCGCACCCCCATCTCGGCCCTGCTCTGTGTCGCACCCCCATCTCGGCCCTGCGCTGTGCTGCACCCCCATCTCGGCCCTGCGCTGTGCTGCACCCCCATCTCGGCCCTGCGCTGTGCTGCACCCCCATCTCGGCCCTGCGCTGTGCTGCACCCCCATCTCGGCCCTGCGCTGTGCTGCACCCCCATCTGGGCCCTGCGCTGTGCCGCTCCCCAAACCACGGCCCTGCTCTGTGCTGCACCCCAAACCACGGCCCTGCTCTGTGCTGCACCCCAAACCACGGCCCTGCTCTGTGCTGCACCCCAAACCACGGCCCTGCGCTGTGCTGCACCCCCATCTGGGCCCTGCTCTGTGCCGCTCCCCAAACCACGGCCCTGCTCTGTGCTGCACCCCAAACCACGGCCCTGCGCTGTGCTGCACCCCCATCTGGGCCCTGCTCTGTGCCGCTCCCCAAACCACGGCCCTGCTCTGTGCTGCACCCCAAACCACGGCCCTGCGCTGTGCTGCACCCCAAACCACGGCCCTGCGCTGTGCTGCACCCCCATCTCGGCCCTGCGCTGTGCTGCACCCCCATCTGGGCCCTGCGCTGTGCTGCACCCCCATCTGGGCCCTGCGCTGTGCTGCACCCCCATCTCGGCCCTGCGCTGTGCTGCACCCCCATCTGGGCCCTGCGCTGTGCTGCACCCCCATCTGGGCCCTGCTCTGTGCCGCACCCCCATCTGGGCCCTGCGCTGTGCTGCACCCCCATCTCGGTCCTGCGCTGTGCTGCACCCCCATCTCGGTCCTGCGCTGTGCTGCACCCCCATCTCGGTCCTGCGCTGTGCTGCACCCCCATCTCGGCCCTGCGCTGTGCTGCACCCCCATCTCGGCCCTGCTCTGTGCCGCACCCCCATCTGGGCCCTGCGCTGTGCCGCTCCCCAAACCACGGCCCTGCGCTGTGCTGCACCCCCATCTCGGCCCTGCGCTGTGCTGCACCCCCATCTCGGCCCTGCGCTGTGCTGCACCCCCATCTCGGCCCTGCGCTGTGCTGCACCCCCATCTCGGCCCTGCTCTGTGCCGCACCCCCATCTCGGCCCTGCGCTGTGCTGCACCCCCATCTCGGCCCTGCTCTGTGCCGCACCCCCATCTGGGCCCTGCGCTGTGCTGCACCCCCATCTCGGCCCTGCTCTGTGCCGCACCCCCATCTCGGCCCTGCGCTGTGCTGCACCCCCATCTCGGTCCTGCGCTGTGCTGCACCCCCATCTCGGCCCTGCTCTGTGCTGAACCTGCACTGGGCTGCAACCCCAACCTCGGCCCTGAGCTGAGCTGCACGCCCTGGGCCGGGCTGCGCCCCCGCCCCTCGGCCCTGCTCCTTTCTGACACCCCCGCCCCTCGGCCCTGCTCCTTTCTGACACCCCCGCCCCTCGGCCCTGCTCCTTTCTGACACCCCCGCCCCTCGGCCCTGCTCCTTTCTGACACCCTCGGCCCTGCTCCTTTCTGACACCCCCGCCCCTCGGCCCTGCTCCTTTCTGACACCCCCGCCCCTCGGCCCTGCTCCTTTCTGACACCCCCGCCCCTCGGCCCTGCTCCTTTCTGACACCCCCGCCCCTCGGCCCTGCTCCTTTCTGACACCCCCGCCCCTCGGCCCTGCTCCTTTCTGACACCCCCGCCCCTCGGCCCTGCTCCTTTCTGACACCCCCGCCCCTCGGCCCTGCTCCTTTCTGACACCCCCGCCCCTCGGCCCTGCTCCTTTCTGACACCCCCGCCCCTCGGCCCTGCTCCTTTCTGACACCCCCAACCTCGTCCCTGCTCTTTCTGACCAGAATCTGATGAAGTTTCCCTAATGTCAAATAAGGGTTTTTTTTTTAATTCAGTCTAAAGCTGGTCACACATCTTGCAATCTGATCTGTAAAATTGTATTAAACTGTAATGCTTAGTCTGGTTATAAAAGGGGGGAGGGTTCTGGTTATAAAAGGGGGGAGGGTTCTGGTTATAAAAGGGGGGAGGGTTCTGGTTATAAAAGGGGGGAGGGTTCTGGTGTGTAAGGGGTTAAAATAAATAAATCTCTCTCGTTCTCTCTACCTGGCTATATGAAGGATTCTCCGCATCTGGTAGAATGTCACTGAGTTTCCATTGCTGCCCGCTGTCACCCATACCGTCCTTCTGTCTCCCAGCACTATGTGCCATTGTCTTAAATGTCAGCGAGCTCCCGTATGGAGCGCTTATTAGCGCTGAAGGCCCTAAGGGCTCTTAAAGCAGACCGGAACCCTTTTTGCTTCTTCTTTGTCAGCGAGGTGATCTCATGAGGCTTCATGTGGTGGTGCTTCCCAAATTGGGATGTGAAACCTCCTGGGATCCTTATATCGCAGACCCACAGCGCTTGCATGAGCCTATTCCTGGCATCTTTGGGCTGAGGCTCACTTAGTTTGGGGTTGGGATTGCTCCTCCGGCTATAGAGAAGCCGTGAATGCCGCCAGTGGTGTGCCTGCCTCACATCTGCCAATTGGAGTTCTAAAATCTTCTAGGTGCTCACAGGGCTGTATTTCCCATTAGGCAACCCTAGGCACGTGCCTAGGGTGGCAACCTGGAAGGGGGGGGTGCTGTTCTTACTACAGTAGTAAAGAAGAGAATTGAAAACTCCCATAGCCAGAACATTAATGCCTCCTAACAAGCAATCCCCAGCTGTGTGCAAAAGGTTGAACAAAGGCCAGAGCATCTCCCCTCCACTGCTGTGGTCATGTGACTCTGACTGTATGTCAGAATGCCGGAAAGATAGAACATGCTTACTTTTTATATGGTCCGCGACCTAACTTAAACCGGACCTTCAGCGTGATTTAATGAAAAGCCCAAACTCTTAAAAAACGGTTCCCCAGCATCTAAAATTAATATATTTTACGTTTTTAGTCACTAACTTATTATTCTTTCCCCCGCTGTGCTGCAACTCTGTTCAGGAATTTAGGATACGGGCGCCGCCATCTTGACTTAGAAGCATCACACTTACTGAGGAGAGGAGAGTGGTATAAGATACGGGGGGGGCGGGTTATAGCTGTGCTTTGCTCAGACAGAGCAGAGCTGGGGTCAGGTAAAGGTCAGCAGTCCCAGAATGCAGAGCAGCACAGTCAGGAGGCACTTCCTGTTTGCAGGCTGCCTGATAAGATGGCGGCTTCCATAAGCCGCCATCTTGGATGTTTAAAGGCTCATAACATGCAGTAGATGCAGGTAGGATGATTATTAATGTGAGCAATCTGTATGTACAGGGTGTGGGAAACATATAAGATAGACTCTTATTCAGAGTGAAGGTCCGCTTGAAAAAAGGGGGGGCGCAAGCACTTAAAGCGGACCTTCAGCATAATTTAATGAAAAGCTCAAACCCTTAAAGCGGACCTTCACTCTGATTAAGAGTCTAGCTTATATGTTTCCCACACCCTGTACAAACAGATTGCTCACATTAATAATCATCCTACCTGCATCTACTGCATGTTATGAGCCTTTAAACATCCAAGATGGCGGCTTATGGAAGCCGCCATCTTATCAGGCAGCCTGCAAACAGGAAGTGCCTCCTGACTGTGCTGCTCTGCATTCTGGGACTGCTGACCTTTACCTGACCCCAGCTCTGCTCTGTTTGAGCAAAGAACAGCTATAACCCACCCCCCTGTACCTTATCCCACTCTCCTCTCCTCAGTAAGTGTGATGCTTCTGAGTCAAGATGGCGGCGCACGTATCCTAAATTCCTGGACAGAGTTGCAGCCCAGTGTGGGAAAGAATAATAAGTTAGTGACTAAAACTGAAAAAAATATTAATTTTACATGCTGGGGAACTCTTTTTTCAGACTTTGGGCTTTTCATTAAATCACACTGAAGGTCCGGTTTAAAGTATTCTCCAGTATCGAAAATGTATATATTTTAAGTTTTTAGTCACTTATTATTCTTTTCCCCACTGGGCTGCAACTCTGTTCAGAACTCTAGGATACAGGCGCCGCCATCTTGCCTCAGAGGCATCACATAGAAGAGGAGAGGGGTCAAAAGTGCAGGGGGTGGGGTTATAGCTAAGTGCTGGGGTCAGGAAAAGGACAGCAATCCCAGAATGCAGAGCGGCACAGTCAGAAGATACTCCATGGGCCGCCATCTTGGATGGTAGGATGATTTTTAATGTGAGCAATCTATGTACAGGGTGTGGGGGAACATACAAGATAGACTCTTATTCACGGTGAAGTTCCGCTTTAAAGTGCCTAGGGCACCATATATACCAAATATGGCCCTGGGTGCTCATGGCTGCAAGCCCCATCCACAAGAAAAAGAAGGATCACTTCGAGGTACACTAGGTGGTGGCCTGATTTAGGGGACAGCGAGGCAGAGGGTCCGCTTTAATTACTGTGTGTCCCCACCAGTGTACTGTGTTGTGTCTCCTATACATTATTTCTTGCTTTTTGCCCCATGGTGGTGCCAGAATGGAGGGCAGGTGTCTGACATCTGGTGAAGACCAGCGTCAGCAGGGGCATTGGACCGCCCCAGAAAGAGGGGGGGGGGGGTGGCGGCATGAACCAGGAGGTGTTGGTAAGTATTAGCACCCTTTACCCTGCACCGCAACACAGCACAGGTAAAGCGTAATACATGTATGTTAACTTCGCTGCCCAAAGACTTCCATTGGCTGTGTTGCTGTCGTGCTGCATGCAGAAATGTGCCCTTTTACATTAAAGAGGACCAAAACCCTGTACAGCCAGCATTAGAGTCCAAAAGACCTTTAGGGGTATCTGATTGCGGGATTGGGGATGCTTTATTTATTCCAAGTATGTCTCACACCCTGCTTTGGAAATAGTAATAACATTTGGGTTATGTCCAGTAGAGGGCGAACTTCTGCAGAGATGACTAGAAAAAAGAAGCCCCTCCCAGTCCATAAATACCTGGGACCTCCCACACATTCCCCAGTAATCGTCTCTGCAGACGGCGAGCAAGTCAGAAGATGTGCTCTCCTTCCTTACAGGTAAGCCGGGTTTACACCCTGCAGTCTTATTGCCCTTTTTCTGCCCGGACCTTTTCTTAGTTAATCCCTATGCCTCCCAACATGGTGTCCTATTAGGAGCCATGCTCCTCCGTGAGACCCCCACCAAGGGGTAGGCGGATACCAGGTTCGGGATCCTGGTTTGGGATGCCCTGTCTGTTGTCCCTACACCGCATTAGGTGGCTTGGTTCCCCCGTTGCTCCCTGTCCCTGGATCATGGGGGGGGGGCTGTCCCTACTTTTTTATTTAATCTGATGATCACTGTCAGTTTCATATAAATGGTGTGTGTGTTGGTGTGAATGTGACTGGAGTCCGGACTGGCTCTGTTTTTGCCGGGGAGCGAGGCCATTGAAACGGGGGTTATTCTTAGTATACAGTACGTCCTGCTCCAAATCTAATACTTACAGTTGGGATATACTTCGCCAGATGGCGCTGGACTGCAGAGACATCGAAAATAGGCTCCTCCCGGTCCCTCAGATACCCGGGGACCTCCCACAAATCCCCAGCATTTCTCTGCAGTCTGGCTGTGGAGGACAAGTAATGGCTCTCTACTCGCAGGTGAGCGGGGCTATTGGCCTGCGGCCCTGTAGGACTATTCCCACCCGTTCCACTAGTAATATGCTTCCCAGCCTTGGCTGCGCTGGTCGGGTGAAGGTAGGCAGCACCGCAGTCAGGTGCTTAGGAGCGCTGCTCCACCGCAATCCCCCACCAAAGGGTAGGCGGTTCAGGCTTATGGCTTCTCCCAGCCCTTTATTAGTTATATAACTAGTAGGCCTTGTGTAATACTCCCACTTCCCTAGCGGGTTCTTGGGGCATCCGGGGTTGCTATATAGCGTTATTCCCTATCGGCGTATAGTGCCGCTATAATCACCATATGGAGGCATCCCAGGATAATGTGACCGGGGTCCCTTCAGGACAAGACCGGCTGTTTGTAGCGTGTGGGCAGCCTCATGCTGACGCTGACAAGGCACGGGTCTGTGTACCCTGTGCTGAGCAGGTGCTTGCATTGCAATCTGGCCTGCCAGTGGCTGCACCTCGCTTCACTTCACCTACTCCCCCAAGCTTAAATCTCACTCCTGTTGAGTTGCATACAAGTGGGGATTCTCGGCCTGATGTGTCTTCTAGACTGGCTAGTGTTGAGAAGTTAATTGCTAATACCTTGGTGCGTAAGGCCCCTGCTAAAAGGCGCCACTTAACGCCTAATATCACTTTTTTTTTTTTTTTTACTATGGAATTTTGGAATCTTTGTGGCTATACCCCGTCTGATGAAGGGGAACTGTTTTCTGACTCAGGCTCATCTGATGAGAGACCAAGGGGTCATGACGATTCTGGCTCTGACCCCTGGGCCCCGGATGACACTGACAGATTGTTGACCCAGATTTTTGAGGTTCTGTCCATCTCTCTCCCTGTTGAGGCTCCCAGGCAAAGAGGGGAGCTTTTCCATACAGCAAAATCACGTTTGGCACATTTCCATAACCTTGTGCTCAAGGAATGGGAGCGCCCCAGTAAACTTCCCGGGGTTCCAAAAAGTTGGGATAGGAAGTATCCCTTTCCTGCTGAGGTGGTAAAGTGTTGGTCATCCCCCCTCCCCCGAGGTGGATGCCCCGATCCTAGGGCTATCTAACACCTCTGTCATGCATTCCCCTGATTCTACTACCCTGCGGGATGCCGAAGACCGGCGTATTGATCAGCTGGCATCCCACGCCTTTGCATGTGCGGGGACGGTGCTGCGCCCGGTCTGTGCCTCTGCCATTACTGCTGTGGCCACTAGAACCCTTATCAGAAATATGCTTGATAGTGCCCCTGATGATTTGCCTTGTGAGGTGTTTAATGCACTCTCCAGTTGTGATGTTTTTGTAAATTTTGTCCTATCAGCATTGGATGACACCATCAGAATGTTTGCCAGAACTTCTGCCCTCGTGGTGGCTATACGCCGCTCGGTTTGGCTGCGCCAGTGGGCTGCTGACAACACTGCCAAGAAGGCCCTCACTGGTTTTCCCTTTTAAAGGACTACGCCTGTTGGGGACTGCCTGGACCTTTTTGCTAAGGGAGGCAGGTTACCCCAGCGCAGGCGGCAATCTTGGCCCTTTCGGGGTCAGGGTTCCTTCTCCTCACCGTAGTGCCAGACAGGGGAGGGGAGTTTCCTTTCCTGGGACCCGGGGAGAGTTCTGGGGCAGGGGCAGAGGACGTGGATGTCCTGGCCCTTCCTGGGGTCCCAAATCAAAATCATCCCCCAAGCCCCCTCAGGCATGATGGGGCGCCCTCACCCATCCTCGTGGGGGGACGGCTGCAGCACTTCGCTCATGTCTGGAGGCTTCATGTCTCAGACCGGTGGATTCAGGAGGTAGTGTCCTCTGGTTACAAGTTGGAGTTTGCTGCCGATCCCCCTCCAAGGTTCATCAGATCCCGGATTCCTCAGGACCCGGTGTCAGCTCAGGAGCTAGTGCAGGCAGTGCAAGGCCTCCTGGAGCTGGGGGTCATCTGCCAGGTCCCCTTAAGAGAAAAAGACAAGGGCTTTTATTCCATCCTATTCACAGTACCCAAAAAAGATGGTTCAGTCAGGCCCATCCTGGACTTAAAGATTCTCAACAAATTTGTCAGGGGCAGGCGCTTCCGCATGGAAACTCTGCACTCTGCCATCAGTTCCCTGCGTCCAGGGGATTTCATGACTTCTGTGGACATCAAAGATGCTTACCTTCATATTCCTGTGTTCCCAGGTCATCAAAGGTTCCTCTGGTTCGCTCTGATGGATCAACACTACCAGTTTGTGGCATTGCCCTTTGGCCTCACTTCAGCTCCCAGGGTGTTCACCAAGGTGCTGGCTGGCGTGATGTCTCTGCTCAGATGTCAGGGCATCCGTGTGCTTCCCTATCTGGGCAACATCCTCATCACTTCCCAGTCTCTACATCAGGCAGAGTTGGATACTCAGCTGGTGGTGTCCACTCTGGAGTCATTTGGATGGCTGATCAACCACCCCAAGTCCTCACTGTCCCCTTCCTTGGTAACTCCATTCCTAGGAATGAATCTGGATACAGTTCAGGCAAGGATTTTTCTTCCTCAACAGAAGGTGGACAGTCTGATTGCACAGGCCAAGTCCCTCCTAGCTTGTCCTTATCCCTCCATCAGGTTCAAAGCGGTCCCCTATGCTCAGTTCCACTTGAGGCCTCTGCAACTTCACCTATTGTCAGTATGGGACAAGGACCCAGCGTCCCTGGACGGGGTCTGTGTGCTCTCCCCTTGGGTCAGGAGGTCCCTCTTGTGGTGGATGGACACAAGGAACCTGTTGGGGGGCAGATCCTTTCTTACCCCTACCTGGGAGACGGTCACTACGGATGCCAGTCTGTCAGGTTGGGGGGGTTTCTTGAAGTCCCTGCGGTTCCAGGGGAGGTGGGGTCCTCAGGAGGCCCACACACCTATCAATGTCTTGGAACTACGGGCGAACAGGTTAGTTCTGGCTCACTTGACTACTCACCTTCGGGGCCTGCCTGTTCAGGTGCGCTCGGACAACCAGACGGCAGTTGCCTACATCAATCATCAGGGAGGAACCCGGAGCAAGGGGGCCCTCCAGGAAGCGTCTCTGATCCTGACTTGGGCGGATGCCAATTTCCCCTGCATTTCAGCTGTGTACATCCCGGGGGTGGAAAATCTCCTGGCGGACTCTCTGAGCAGGGGGACCTCTCACCAGGGAGAATGGTCCCTATGCAGCAGGGTGTTTCAATCCCTGTGTCACCGTTGGGGCCAACCAGATGTGGATCTGTTTGCATCCCGCCACAATCACAAGCTCCCAGCTTTTGTCTCTCTGTCCAGGGATCCTCTGGCCCTGACCTTGGATGCGCTAGCAATGTCATGGAAGGACTTTCAGTTCCTGTATGTCTTCCCCCCAATTCCCCTGCTGGGCAGGGTTCTGCGCAAGATTGCTCTGGAAGGGGTGCCAGCAATCCTGGTGGCCCCCAGGTGGCCAAGAAGAGTGTGGTTCGCAGACGTGGTACAGCTGGCAGTAGATCAGTACGCTCTGCCCTTGGTGCCAGATCTGCTCACTCAGGGCCTCTTACGCCATCCCAATTTACAAACTCTGGCTTTGACGGCCTGGCTGCTGAAACCTCCATCTTGATGGAGAAGGGGCTGTCTTCCTCAGTTGTGGATACTTTGATTAAAGCTAGGAAGAAGTCTTCCTCTTCCATTTACTACAGGGTTTGGCATGCCTACATTGACTGGTGTGAGTCTAAGTCTCTTCCCTTCGTGTGTTCTCTATTCCCAGGATTCTGGAGTTCCTGCAGCATGGGTTGGAGATGGGGCTCCAGCTCAGTACTCTGAAGGGTCATGTCTCTGCCCTGGCTATTTTCTTCCAGAAGTCCTTTGCTCAGCACCCTCTGATCAGGACTTTTTTCCAGGGGGTCACTCATGTGCGCCCTCCACGTAAGCCTATGGTGCCTGTTTGGGATTTGAACTTGGTTCTGTCAGCCTTGCCGGGTGCTCCCTTTGAACCTGTGCAGGATGCTGCCCTGGCCATTCTTACGCTCAAGGTTGTGTTTCTGGTGGCTATCACCTCTGTCAGGCGTGTGTCTGAGTTGGCGGCGCTGTCCATTCAGCCCCCCTACTATGAGAGACACCAGGACAAGGTGGTGTTTTGTTTCAAACCTGACTTTCTGCCTAAGGTAGTGTCTGCCTTTCATTTGAATCAGGATATTGTTCTTCCTTCCTTGTGCCCTAATCCTAGCAATGCTAAGGAGAGGGTTTTGCACTCTTTGGATGTGGTTAGGTGTCTGAAGTACTATCTGGTGGCTACTGCACCTTTCAGGAAAACTGATGCTCTTTTTGTGGTCCCTTCTGGTCCTAGGAAGGGTTTGGCACCTGCCAAATCTACCATCAGTAAATGGATTTGTCAGGCTGTGATTCAGGCCTATTCTACTAAGGGGAGGCCTCCCCCGTTCCGTCTTACGGCTCACTCCACTCGTGCTATTGGTGCCTCTTGGGCTTTTCAGCACCAGGCTTCTGTTGAACAAGTTTGCAAGGCCGCTACTTGGTCTTCTGTTCATACCTTTTCAAAGTTTTACAAGGTTGATGTTAGGGCCTCAGCTGATGCTGCTTTTGGCCGCAAGGTTCTGCAGGTGGCAGTGGTTTAAACTGTCTGCTGCTGATTTTTCTTGGGGATCCCACCCTACGTTATGGACACTGCTATTGGATGTCCCAAGTGTAAGTATTATATCTGGAGCAGGACGTACTGTATACTAAGAATAATACAATTCTGTGATCACTCACCTGTAGAATTGGTATTATGAGTATACAGTACGTCCTGCTCCAACCCACCCTTGGTTTTTGCATTATTTTGGATCCCCTGTATGGTGATTGTTATCATTGTTATAGTTACTAGTTTGGATTGTTTAATTCTCCCGGCTTCTCCTTAATTGCTTTTCAATGCTGGGGATTTGTGGGAGGTCCCTGGGTATTTGAGGGGCCGGGAGGAGCCAATTTTCGATGTCTCTGCAGTCCAGCGCCATCTGGCGGAGTATAACCCACTTGTAAGTATTATATTTGGAGCAGGACGTACTGTATACTCATAATACCAATTCTACAGGTGAGTAATCACAGAATTGTATTTTTTCTATCATTTATATTATTTCCTTTCACCTCTTCTTTTTCCTCCAATTTATTCTCTTTCAGGCTTGTTTTTCTGTCATTCCTTCTATTCTTTTTCGATTCACCGGGGGAACTAATAGGACTGGCAAAAAAATTATAAAAAGAAGGGAAAGAGGGAAGAAAAAATGAAGGCAGACAGGGAGGAAACAAAAAAAAGAAAATAATGATGATAGAAAGGAAGGAGGAGGGAAGGAAATAAAGAGAAAATTGGGGAATAAAGGAAATAAAGAAACTTAGGAAAAATAAAGTAGGGAAGAAAAAAAGGAAGGGGGTAAGGAAACAAAGAGAAAAAAGAAGTAAGGAGTAGGGAAAAAGGGGAAAAAAGGGAGAAAATTAAGAGATGACAAAATAATTAAGGGAAGGAAGGTGTAAAGGAAGTAAAGAAAAGAGGATTGAGGGGAAGAAAAAAGTAGAGAAACCGAAAGGATAAGAGAGAAGATAAAGGATAGAAAGAAAGAAGGAAAGAGAAGTAAGGTGGGAAAGAAGGAAGCAAAAAGAGGGTAATGAAGGAAGGAAACACAAAACATGAAGTGATGATATCAAAGGAAGAGGGAAGGAAATGTAGAAACTGGAGGAACAAAGGAATGAAAGAAATAAAAAAAAAGCAAAACAAACAGAGAAAAAAAGAAAATGGAGAAGAAAGGGGAATGAAAAAAAAAAGTTGGTAAGAAAATACACATAAAATGAAGTAATGATAGAATGGAAGGAAGAGGGATGGAAATGGAGAAACTGGAGGAACAAAGGAATTAAAGAAATTAAAAAAGCAAAAAAAAATAAAGCAGGAGTAAAAAAGGAAAGGGAGAAGAAAATGGAGGAATGTAAAAAGAAAGAAGTAGGTAAGAAAACAGAGGAATAAAATGAAGGAACGATAAAATGGAAGGAAGAGGGATGGAAAAAATAGAGGGAAGGATGGGAGAAAAGGATAGGAAGGAAGAGGGAATGAAGGGAGAAATAGGACAAAATTAAATAAGGGAAGGAAGGATAGAAAAGGAAGAAAAGAAAAATACTGCAGGGAGGAAAGAGAAAAAGGTAGGGTAGAAAGTAAAAGTATAGAAAAAAAGATGAAGGGCAGGAAAAAAGGGAGGAAGGAGAGAAGAGGAAAGAAATAAATGCATATCGACCTTGTAGGTGGCGTATTAGCGGTTTCCTGGAGCATGTCGGGCTTTCTTGATGGGGACAGGAGCTGTGTCTGCAGCAACAGAGTGTATTGCTTGTGTCTGCTCAGCTGCCGGTGTCCTCAGTGATGGGGGCGGCCATCTTGGCGTAGCCCATGCTGTTGGCATTTATAGCATTGGGCACTGCACTCCCGGGAGACGGCCCCTAAAGCTAGTGAGCCCCTAAACTGACTAAACTGCAGGACCTTGTTGTTGGGGCTCCAATCAAATCCTAATGTTTTCCCGATCCCATTTCCTGTAATAACGCAGATATCCGCATTAGTATAATCTGACCTCTATATGGGGCTTCGTCTTTCAGGAGACCATCAGGACGGCGCTGGCCATGGGAGCTGACCGCGGCATCCACGTCGACGTGCCCGCCAAGGATTACGAAGCCCTCGGCCCCTTCCAGGTCTCCAAGATCATGGCCGCCCTGGCCAAGAAAGAGAACGCCAACCTGGTGCTTCTGGGAAAGCAGGTGAGCCTCAGCTAATAGTCGCGGCTAAATGAGGCAGCAAAGGGCCTGCGTGATGTGCAATCGCTGCAAAGCGGCCCTGGAATATAGAAGGTCTGGTCTTTAGGACTGGGGAGAGTTCAGATTAGTGACCTGGGGGGGGTTCACACAGCGGGGTATCCTGATTGTGGTGCCCCAGGAGCAAGGACCAAGACCCAGGATAGTCAATAGTTTTGGTCTACTTTAAGTGTGAGTGTGATCTCTCTGGCTTCTGACATCTCGCTCGGGGGGGGGGCGTTTATACCGGCAGATTAAGCCGATATCAGGGGCAGTTGGACGGCAGGACAGCGAGAGCAGGGGTGAGTTAAAGCAGAATAAAACCCAGAGGTGGACAGCCTGGAATCACTTCCTCCTGAAAGTGGACCCAAAACCCTCCAGTGATGCAAAAACAAATAAGCCAAACTGCAATAGTATTCACCCTGGGAGTAGAGAAATGAACCACTATTACTTTCCCTGTTTTTGGCTTCGCTGGCCGCCTACATCATCAGATGGTGATCCCTGGGGCCGGGCATCCTCTGCTTATTGAATGAGGACCCATGAGGGTCACTGGTCCTGCCCCGGCCACGTGGAGCTTGGGGGAAATTGCCGAATGTATTGCTAGGAAGGGAGAGAAGAAAAGATGGCGAAACCACCATAAAGGGGCTACCTGTGGAGTTGGTGGAATAATAATAATAATAAAAATAATTTAAGATAAGATATAATAAATGTGAATACATAATAATAAAATAAATAATAAAAAATAATAAATATAGTAGTACTAAATAATATAATATTTAAATAATATATTAAAATAATATAATAAAATATAATAACATATTATAATAAAATAATATAATAAAATAATAATGCAATTGTAATAATAATAAAAAATTATAATGTAATAAAAAAAAAGATATAATAAATGTGAATACATAATAATAAAATAAATAATAAAAAATAATAAATATAATACTAAATAATATAATATTTAAATAATATATTAAAATAATATATTAAAATAATATAATATATTATAATAAAATATAATAATAAAATAATGTAATTGTAATAATAAAAAATTATAATGAAATAAAAAAAAAGATATAATAAATGTGAATACATAATAATAAAATAAATAATAAAAAATAATAAATATAATACTAAATAATATAATATTTAAATATATAAAAATAATATAATAAAATAATATAATATATTATAATATAATATAATAAAATAATAATGTAATTGTAATAATAAAAAAAAATTATAATGTAATAAAAAAAAAGATATAATAAATGTGAATACATAATAAAATAATAAAAAATAATAAATATAATACTAAATAATATAATATTTAAATAATATATTAAAATAATATAATAAAATAATATAATATATTATAATAACATATTATAATAAAATAATAATGTAATTGTAATAATAATAAAAAATTATAATGTAATAAAAAAAGATATAATAAATGTGAATACATAATAATAAAATAAATAATAAAAAATAATAAATATAATACTAAATAATATAATATTAAAATAATATAATAAAATAATATAATATATTATAATATAATATAATAAAATAATAATGTAATTGTAATAATAAAAAAAAATTATAATGTAATAAAAAAAAAGATATAATAAATGTGAATACATAATAAAATAATAAAAAATAATAAATATAATACTAAATAATATAATATTTAAATAATATATTAAAATAATATAATAAAATAATATAATATATTATAATAAAATAATATAATAAAATAATAATGTAATTGTAATAATAATAAAAAAATTATAATGTAATAAAAATATATATAATAAAAAAAATAATATAAAAAATAATAATAATAATAAATGAGATTTGGTCCACTTTAATCCTGCCAGTTGTCCTTTAGATTATAATCCCTTACATGGCCCTTGTTCTATATACCCTTGTTATTGCTGCTTCTCACAGGGGACGTATTTGTTCCAGTCTGTGTGTGACCACGCCATGGAGGATGATGATGGCGCTATAGAAGTATAGGAGTGTGTGCACATATTCTGTATGATGAATTGCCGGGCTGCTCTCCAGTAGGAGGCGCTCCCCTGCTGCTTGTCTGTAAATGATATTGTTGGAAGGTGCCCCCGGGCTAAGCGCTCTCTTTTCTCTTGCAGGCCATCGATGATGACTGTAATCAGACTGGACAAATGACCGCAGCGCTGCTCGACTGGCCTCAGGTAGCCGCGTCCTTCCCCCGCCGCCTTTTCTCGCAAATGAAGCCTTAAAGGCAACACAGCCCGAACGGGTCTCACCCCAGGCAGGCGCACATTCTCACCTCATATCCCATGGGTGCGGGGGGGGGGGACGAAAACTGCAGCACACACTGCTAGCCTGCTATTGGACAGTGTGTGTTATGGTTTTGGTCCCTCAATGCACTAGAATAGGTAAGTATGTCTAGCTGTGGGGCCGGCAGGCAGTGGGAAGGGGATGTATAGAGTGCCAGGAGCAACCCTACTGCCCTACAATTAAAGGGACTGTCCGGCACAAATAATAAACAATACATACTCGCCTATAGTCCTGTGCAGCCGATCGGTGCTATTGCTGAAGCTTGAAATCTACCTCCACTGGAGATCCAGAACGCGCCATCCCCACTTATGCTTGTCACATCATTCACGCTGACTGGCTACACCCGCTCCTTTCGATTCCATAAAGGGGATGTTCTTAGGGCTTGCACACCCCCTTTATTATAGTGAATATCGCAGATGCAGCCAGTTACCATGACGGACACGAGGGAACAGCTGCTCGGCTCCAGGCTGCTGCGATGGCGCGGGGGGCGGGGCGAGCTTGCTGGTGCTGGGAAGTTTCAAACTGCTGGTATCCGGAGTATCCACTGCAAAGGACTTTAGGTAAGTATGTTGTTGTAACTATGTTGTTTGTTTTTGCCCAGACAGGGACTTTAAGGAGCGCATCTCTTACCCCCACACCTTACAAATAAATGGCAGAGGTGAGACAGGAAGAGAAGTGATAAACAGAGGTGAGGTGGCTAGGGATATGGTAGGTAGAGGTAAAGTTGGAGGGGTGAGTAAAGGTGTATAGAGATACAGTAGGCAGAGGTGAGGTGAGTAAAGGTGTATAGAGATACAGTAGGTAGAGGTGAGGTGAGTAAAGGTGTATAGAGATACAGTAGGCAGAGGTGAGGTGAGTAAAGGTGTATAGAGATACAGTAGGTAGAGGTGAGGTGAGTAAAGGTGTATAGAGATACAGTAGGTAGAGGTGAGTAAAGGTGTATAGAGATACAGTAGGCAGAGGTGAGTAAAGGTGTATAGAGATACAGTAGGTAGAGGTGAGTAAAGGTGCATAGAGATACAGTAGGCAGAGGTGAGTAAAGGTGTATAGAGATACAGTAGGCAGAGGTGAGGTGAGTAAAGGTGTATAGAGATACAGTAGGTAGAGGTGAGTAAAGGTGCATAGAGATACAGTAGGCAGAGGTGAGTAAAGGTGTATAGAGATACAGTAGGCAGAGGTGAGGTGAGTAAAGGTGTATAGAGATACAGTAGGCAGAGGTGAGTAAAGGTGTATAGAGATACAGTAGGCAGAGGTGAGTAAAGGTGTATAGAGATACAGTAGGCAGAGGTGAGTAAAGGTGTATAGAGATACAGTAGGCAGAGGTGAGTAAAGGTGCATAGAGATACAGTAGGCAGAGGTGAGTAAAGGTGTATAGAGATACAGTAGGCAGAGGTGAGGTGAGTAAAGGTGCATAGAGATACAGTAGGCAGAGGTGAGTAAAGGTGTATAGAGATACAGTAGGCAGAGGTGAGGTGAGTAAAGGTGTATAGAGATACAGTAGGTAGAGGTGAGTAAAGGTGTATAGAGATACAGTAGGCAGAGGTGAGTAAAGGTGTATAGAGATACAGTAGGCAGAGGTGAGGTGAGTAAAGGTGTATAGAGATACAGTAGGTAGAGGTGAGTAAAGGTGTATAGAGATACAGTAGGCAGAGGTGAGTAAAGGTGTATAGAGATACAGTAGGCAGAGGTAAGGTGGGTAGAGGTGGGGTGAGTAAAGGTGTATAGAGATACAGTAGGTAGAGGTGAGGTGAGTAAAGGTGTATAGAGATACAGTAGGCAGAGGTAAGGTGAGTAAAGGTGTATAGAGATACAGTAGGCAGAGGTGAGTAAAGGTGTATAGAGATACAGTAGGCAGAGGTAAGGTGGGTCAAGCTGGGAGAGGTGAGGTAGGAAAAGGTAAACAGAGGTTAAGTGAACACAGGTAAGGAGTCTACGTAGGCATCTCTAAACACACCAATAGCACGTGTGTGTCGCCCACCTCTCCAGAGAAGTTCATTGATGCTTTAATTCCTCCTTCAAGAAGTAGTGATGTCCTCTAGTGACCAGCCGTTTGCACAGCAGGTAAGTTCAGCTCTCCAGCTCCCTAGGGGGTGCTGCCACCAGGGTCCCTGCCACGCTAATGATGTCAGCCAATCTGGACCACTGCTTATGCACTGATTTGCTGGTCGGTCATAATCTGTGCAGTAGCTATTTTATAGTGGACATGTACAGTGCTGCTTCCACCAGACAGGTAATTTTTTTTTTTTTTTTTACCCAAATCAGACAAGGTTGTGCCCACCCCCCTCTCTATAATTAAATATCAGAGCTATTTCAGACCCAAACCTATCAGTGATGCCAAACCAAATTCGTCTCCCCGCTGATAGTCCTCCCTGGGAGTAGGACCCCCCTCCCCCTTCCTATTTTAGCTTCCTCTGAAAAACCTTTTTTTTTCATATGAAATAATAGAGGACTCCGCACTGTGAGATTTTTGTCAGCAATCCGGCAATCACTGGTCCTGCCACTCACAGCCCAGGCAATCTGGGACTTGCTGGACCTTTTGCTGTGAAAGGAGAGATGACTGCGAAACTACTTAAAAGGTGCTGTGAGAGATGTGGGGGGATAATGGTAAAAGATGGGTTTGTTTCTCTAATGGGCAGAATGCATAACTGTCACCCCCTCCCCTGGGTACAGTAAGTAGGTGGAATACGTGTTAAGCGTCTGAAAACGTTGGTCATTGGTCAGACACGTGAATGGTTCTAAAGATGGGCACATAGTTAGGGTGAAAGGTCCCAGTTATGTAAAGAGCCTATGGCGGCCATGTAGAATTCTTGAGTCATATAAGGCAGCAGGGCGATAAAGAAGGGTAATCCAAACGTGGGTTATGAATATAAATGCAGCAATTGCTATGATGTCCTCAGGTCTGGAAATCTTTGGTTGGAGATATGTTTGGTCTTAAAGGTTGTACTGTATAAATGGGGCACCCAGATTTAAGTTGCTTTATGTAGGAATCTTGAATGTTGTGGAGCATTAAGGTGGTATAGGAGGGGTATTCAGAATGTGTGATAAAATTGGTAATATGGCAATAGCTTTGATGTCCCTCTATCTAGAAATAGTCCTTGGTTGGACATATGGATGGTCCTAAAAGTAGTGTGAGAAGGCCTCAAATAGGAGCCAATAACTGTTTACGTAGCATTCCTGAATTGTATGCAGCAGCAGGGTCGTATAGGAGGGTTATTCCAAATGTGAGAGTATGAATGATAGTTTAGCAATTATTGTCCTCACGTCTGGAACACGTCCTGTGTTTCAGGGATCCCCAACAGGGCCACCAACAGGTCATATTATACAGATCTCCACATGGGTGAAGTAATTGGTGCTCAGACAGCGCTTTGGAGAGGTCTATGTGGAGACCTAGGAAACATGGCATGTTGGTGGGCTTTGAGGAGAAGGTTGAGGAACACTACTGTTGGACATATGGATGGTCCTAAAGGTGGCGTTAGAATGTCTCAACTAGGTATAGGAGCCTATGTAGGATTCTTGAAAGGTTTGGAGCAACAGAGCGATATAGGAGAGAATAGTTATGTAGCAATTGCTGTGATGTCCTTATGTCTGGACTGTGAGAAGGCCTTAATTAGGAGCCGTTGGATACCATTATAGGATTCTTGAATGTTGGAGCAGCAGGGTGGTATGGTATGGTAATCCAAATGTGCGAGAATTAATTGTAATAACGTGTTGTTCTCACGTCCTTGGTTTGATACATGGATGGTCCTAAATGTTGCACTGTATAAAGGGGGGCATCCGCTCAGGGTGAGAGGACCCCAACTAAATATAGGGAGACTTTGGCTGCTTTATGTAGGGAACTGTTATGGAGCATCAGGGTGGTCATAGGAGAGTATTCAGTATGTGGGATATGAATGGACTGTAGCAGTTGCTGTGATGTCCTTGTGTTTGGAAAAGGTTCCTGGTTGGACATACTGTATGGATATTCCTAAAGGTATTGAGAGAGAGCCTCAACTCGGAGCCTCTGGCTTCTTATGTAGGATTCTTGAATCATATGGAGCAGCAGGGTGGTATAGAAGGGGTATTCAGAATGAACAGCCTCATCCGGAAATAGTCCAATATTGGCCATATGGTTGGTCCTAAAGGTGGTGTGAGAAGGTCTCAATAGAAGCCTACTGCTGTCTGTGTAGAATTCTTGAAAGATATAGAGCAACAGGGTGATATAGGAGATTATTCAGAATGTCGCAGTGAAAGAAGGATTGGAAATGCAGCAATTTCTGGGATCTCCTTGCGCTTGGGGAAATAGGGTCTAGGTTTAGTGAAGTCACCACCAAATTGTCTGAATGATGCCCAGACCATTCCTGATGGCCACCGTGTAACTAGCTGGTATAGGACCTTACTCATGCAGTGTGGACTAGCGTTCCTAATATTGGGGGGGCTTGGGTAGAGAATCCTGACTTTGCCATATATACATAATAATGAGGGATTTAACATAGGACTAAATGAAGCAAATGTTAAGATATTAGTATTGCTAACACCTCAGGTAACATGACCAGTCACTGGAGACCTAAAAGGGACCATCAAATTAAGATCCGAAACTCTTACTTGCAGCCAGATTTGAGTGGCTTCTTACGTTTGCAATCTTAACGGACCACAGAGTGATCCAGAAACCCAACATGAACCTGCTCACATGTTCCATAAACTTCATCTATACATTAAACCGGGATGTGGTTTGGTACAGCAGAACTGGGGCAGGACCTGGTAATGACATGTTGAGCGGCAGCAACCTGTGCCTAGCAGCAGCTGCAGAAGCCAATAAGATTGAGATGTTTAACACCACTCTGTTCTTCTTGCAGGGAACCTTTGCATCAGAAATAAAGGTGGAAGGAGAGAAACTGACAGTGGTCCGAGAGGTTGATGGTGGGTTGGAAACCATCAGCATGAAACTTCCTGCCGTAGTGACCGCCGATCTGAGACTGAACGAGCCGCGTTACGCCACTTTACCCAACATCATGGTAAGAAGGGTTTCCAGCACTTTCCTGATTGGACTAATTGATTTACAGTACATGACTGCACTTATATATGTGCACGTTCTCCTCACTGCCAACATATTCTAAGTATGTCACACACCCCGCTTCAGATAGTCATTACACTTGGGTTATACCGACCTGTAGAGAGCGATCTTGCAGAGATGTCATGAAAAAAAGGGAGCCCCTCCCAGTCCATAAATACCTGGTACCTCCCACTCATTCCCCAGTCTTTCATCTCTGCAGACGGCGAGTCAGAAGATGGATGTCTCCTCCTTCAGGTAGCCGGGGTAACTCCCGGCCCGCTTGTTAGTCTATTTCTGCCTGGACCCCCTTTTATTAGTATTTCTCCTTGCCTCCCAGCCTAGGCTGCTGGTCCGGGCAAGGGTAGACGGCACCTAATGGTGCTTAGGAGCTACGCTCCACCGTGAGAACCCATACTAAGGGGTAGGCGCTTTTGCCGGGTTGGTGATTCCGGTTTGGGATGCCCTGTCCCTTGACCTTCCAGCGTGGTTTCCCCCTCTCCCGGATTGCCCTTGCTCCTTAGAGAAGGGGGGGGGGCCTTCTCCCTTAGTGTAATCGTCTTTATTATGTACTTTGTGTTGTGTGCGTGTTGTGTGTGATTCACTCGGGTGCATTGTACTGGTAACTCAGCCGGTGCCGCGGCGCCGGCCGTTGTGGCAGCTTCGTCGGGGGAGCTTCTTCCCCTCAGGTGCGGTTGGTAGGGGGGCAGGGTCGGGCGCTCGGCGCGATCGCCTACGGCCCGCCCCCCCGTGCTCCTGGCGCCGCTGCGGAGCCCGGCCACTGGGCGGGAGCGGCGTCGTTGTCAGGGGTGGGCGCGTCGCGTGAACCGCGCCGGCCCTTCTTCTTCTTCTCCCTCTGCTTCTCGGGTCTCCAGCCTCTGGCAGGACCGACGCCATCTTCCTCCGTGAGTGGCCCGTGGGGCCTCATTACCTTCATGACATGCATATTCATATATATATTTCTTATGTTATTGCATATCAGTATGTCTGCATTGTGTGTGCTTGGGCATGATTGAGGTGCTGAATAGCCCTGTATTCTGTCTTCCAGGTGGACCCTTGTTGGATCCTAAAGGGGTCCTCCCGGTCCTAGGGTCCCTGGTCTAATTTAGGAACTCCCCATAAATCCTCCCACTCGGGACACCGAAGGGGCATCCCGGGTCGCTTATATCGCGTAATTCCCTTGGGTATTGCGGCTACCAATAAAATCACCATATGGAGGCTTCCCAGGATACCGGGCTCGGGCTCCCCTCGGGGCAACCCCGGTAGTGTTTGGGGTGTGGGGCATCCCCTACAGGGGATGATGTTTTCCTTTGCATACCATGTGCGCCGCAGACTATTACGCGGCAGTCCGGATCCCATGCGTCTGGTTCTGTGCTGCCGGTCCCTTCTCCTACCCCTCCCCGCCTGACCTGTACCCCGTGTGATGTTGTCACGAGTGGGGAGTCGCAATCTGAGGTGTGTGCCAGATTGTCCAATCTTGAAAAATTATTTTCTAGCGCTGTGGCCAGAAAGGCCCCGGCTAAGAGAAAGCACTTGTCCCCAGCCACATTGGCTTCTGATCCCGGAGTGTGATTCACTGGACTGGTCTGATTACCCCCCGCTAGAGGAAGGGGAGCTTTTTGAGGAGTCGGATGGTTCTGACGATCAGCAGTTTGTGGGAGCTGATGCCGAGCGGGGTCAGGGGGATTCTTTGGATACCCCTAAGGTCCTGGCTCATATGTTTGAGGTTTTGGCAATCTCTCCTCCTGAAGTGACCCTTCCGCAGAAGGGGGAGTTCTTTGAAGAGGCTAAGCCGTGCTTAGAATTCCCTAATCAAAGGTATTTCAACGGCATTATTCTTAAGGAATGGGAGTGGCCTACTCGGCTTCCGGGTGTCCCTCCGGGTTGGGATAAGAAATATCCCTTTCCAGTGGATGCGGTGAAGCGCTGGTCGTCCCCTCCCAAGGTGGACGCCCCTGTTTTGGGGTTGTCTAGCACCTCTGTCTTGCATTCTCCTGACTGTTCTACTCTCAAGGACGGTGAGGACAAGCGCATTGACCAGATGGCTTGTCATGGTTTTGCCAGTGTCGGGTCGGCCTTGCGGCCTGTTTGTGCTTCTGCGCTTTTAATAGTGGCTTTTAGGTCGGTTGTCAGGGACCTGTTGTCTACCTCCAGGCTTGACCCGGCTAGTGATGAGTTCACCGCCCTTAAGCGGTGCGAATTGTTTTTGTCATTTGTGCTAGCCGCCCTGGATGACACCATGGTAATGTGTAGTAGAACTTCAGCCTTGCTGGTGGCTATTCGGCGGTCGGTTTGGTTGCGCCAGTGGGTGGCTGATTTTGTGTCCAAAAAGTCTCTTACGGCTCTTCCCTTTCTGGGCTTGCGGCTCTTTGGAGAAAAATTGAATTCTGTCGCAAAAGGAGGTAGGTTACCTCAGCGAAAGAAGCAACGTCGCCCCTTTCGGGGGGCGGCTTCATTTACCCCTTCCTTTCGTGGGGCCAGAGCTGGACGGGGATCGGCTGTCTTCCCCTCCAGAGGTGATTCCTGGAACAGGGAAAGAGGACGTGCCCGTCCAGGTCACAGCTGGGGGTCTAAGCCCAAAGCCGCTGCTAAGCCGGCTCAGCAATAAGGGGGGCGCCCTCACCCTCGCGGGTGGGGGGACGACTGCGACACTTCTCAGGTCTGGGACCAGGAGGTCTCGGACAGATGGATTCGGGAAGTGGTGTCTTCCGGTTACAAGCTGGAGTTCGAGCTCCGGCCTCCTCCTAGAGTCTTCAGGTCTCGCGTGCCCTTGGAAGGATCTTCAGTTTCAGGGACTGTGGGGGCCTCAGGAGGCTCACGATCCCATCAATGTTCTGGAGCTGAGAGCCATCAAGTTGGTTCTGGCTCACTTGACTCATCAGTTGCAGGGCTTACCGGTTCAAGTTCGGTCGGACAATCGGACGGCGGTCGCCTACATCAATCACCAGGGAGGGACTCACAGCAGGCGTGCCCTCAGGGAAGTGTCTTTGATCCTGGCTTGGGCAGAGAGCAATGTCCCATGCATCTCGGCGGTGTACATTCCGGGAGTGGAGAACATGGAGGCGGACTCCCTGAGCAGGTGCTCATCTCGCCGGGGGGAATGGTCGCTCAGCCCCAAGGTGTTTTGGTCGCTTTGCCACCGGCGGGGGACTCCGGAGGTGGACCTCTTTGCCTCTCGTCACAATCACAAGCTTCCGGCATTTGTGTCTCTCTCGCGGGATGCCATGTCTCTGAACTGGAGGGATCTGGGGTTTCTGTACCTGTTCCCTCCGTTTCCCATGGTGGACGAAGTGGTGCGCAAGCTGGCCCTAGAGGGTGCGCCAGCAATCCTGGTGGCTCCAAGATGGCCAAGACAGGTTTGGTTCGCAGACGTGGTAAGGTTGGCAGCGGATCAGTTAGATCTGCCCCTTCTGCCGGATCTGCTCACTCAGGGCCCACTGATCTACCCCAATTTACCAACGCTGGCTTTGACGGCGTGGCTGCTGAAACCTCCATCTTGAAGGAGGAAGGTCTTTCTGATGCTGTCATTCAGACTCTGGTTAGGGCTAGAAAGAAGTCTTCCTCTGCCATCTACTATAGGATTTGGAGGTCTTATATTGATTGGTGTGAGGTCCGGGCCTTGCCTTGCAGGGTGTTTTCTATCCCTAGGGTTTTGGAATTTTATTGGTCTGGACCTGGGTTTGCAGCTTAGTACGCTGAGGGCACGTTTCTGCCCTGGCGGTTTTCTTTCAAAAGTCTTTTGCTCTTCATCCTCTGGTTAAGACTTTTTTTCCAGGGAGTTACGCATGTGCGGCCTCCTAGGAAGCCTTTGCTCCCAGTTTGGGATTTGAATTTGGTTCTTTCTGCTTTTCAGGGTCCTCCTTTTCAACCTTTGCAGGATATTGCTCTTTCTACGCTTACTCAGAAGGTTGCGTTTCTGGTTGCTATCAGTTCCGTAGGCGGGTATCGGAGTTGGCGGCTTTGTCCATTAAGGCTCCTTACTTTGAGAGGCATCAGGACAAGGTTGTTTTCCGCTTCAAGCCAGATTTCCTTCCTAAGGTGGTCTCTGCCTTTCATCTTAATCAGGACATTGTTCTACCCTCTTTGTGTCCTAATCCCTGCAATGACAAGGAGAGGGTTTTACATTCTCTGGATGTGTTTCGCTGTGTGAAGTGCTATTTGGTGGCTACTTCTTCCTTTCGTAGGACTGACGCCCTTTTTGTGGTGCCCTCTGGGCCTAGGAAAGGTTTGGCCCCCGCCAAGTCTTCCATTAGTAAATGGATTCGCCAGGCCATTGTTGGGGCCTATTCTGCCAAGGGGAAGGTTCCCTCTTTTCGTGTTACTGCTCATTCCACTCGTGTTGTTGGGGCGTCCTGGGCTTTCCAGCATCAGGCCTCTGTTGAGCAAGTTTGTAAGGCTGCTACATGGTCTTCCGTTCACACTTTTTCCAAGTTTTACAAGGTTGATGTGCGGGCCTCAGTGGATGCTGTTTTTGGCCGCAAAGTTCGGCAAGCTGCAGTGGTTTAAGTTTGTGCCTTGTTTTGGATCCCCGCCCTTTATGGACACTGCTATTGGATGTCCCAAGTGTAATGACTATCTGAAGCGGGGTGTGTGACATACTTAGAATAATACCATTTTGTGAATACTCACCTGTAAAATGGGTGTTATAAGTATGTCACACACCCCGCTTCACCCCGCCCTTTGGTATTCTGGATCCTTTCTATGGTGAACCTTTTTTACTGTTATTGGTTATTTTGGCTCTTCCTGGTCCCTTTACTGCTGTCTTAATACTGGGAAATGAGTGGGAGGTACCAGGTATTTATGGACCGGGAGGGGCTCACTTTTTTTCATGACATCTCTGCAAGATCGCCCTCTACAGGTCGGTATAACCCAAGTGTAATGACTATCTGAAGCGGGGTGTGTGACATACTTATAATACCCATTTTACAGGTGAGTATTCACAAAATGGTATTTTCTTTCCCTTTTGTGTGACTATTAGACAGCCTTTGATGGGCAGACCAGTCTTCCCTTGTACTTCTATTGTAGTCTGTAGTACAGAACCAGCGGCTTAATACAGATGTGTCCCTCTTCACTTTTCCCTGTTTATCCCAACATGTGTGTTGTGAGATGAAAGCAATGAAAAACATGATGTCATAATATAGTGTTATAAGATGATATGCTATAGGAGTCTATATGTAGCCACCCACTGGATGAGAAGTGAATAGCAGCATGTTAAAGAGAACAACCATTAAAGCGGACCTTCACTCTAAATAAGAGTCTATCTTATATGTTTCCCACACCCTGTACATACAGATTGCTCACATTAAAAATCATCCTACCTGCATCTACTGCATTTTATAAGCCTTTAAACATCCAAGATGGCGGCTTATGGAAGCTGCCATTTTTGCAGGCAGCCTGCAAACAGGAAGTGCCTGCAAACAGGAAGTGACTGTGCTGCTCTGCATTCTGGGACTGCTGACCTTTCCCTGACCCCAGCTCTGCTCTGTCTGAGCAAAGCACAGCTATAACCCGCCCCCCTGTACCTTATCCCACTCTCCTCTCCTCAGTAAGTGTGATGCTTCTGAGTCAAGATGGCGGCGCCCGTATCCTAAATTCCTGAACAGAGTTGCAGCCCAGTGGGGGAAAGAATAATAAATTAGTGACTAAACATGTAAAATATATTAATTTTAGATGCTGAGGAATTGTTTTTTAATCGTTTGGGCTTTTCATTAAATCATGGTGAAGGTCCGGTTTAAGATTTTTATTATCCTCGTGACTCTTCCTCTACAGTGGAGCACTGTGAAACTCACTGGAACACAGACGAAAGTGGATCAAAACCCACATTTTTAACTAGCATCCCCTGAATTGCTCCTCCCACCTTTTGCTAATTTTTAGTGCCCCTGTTTCACTCTAATCCCAGATAAGTAAACTTGTTTTAGACGTAAAGCTCCGCCTCCTCCATTCATTGCCATTGCTGTGTTTGGCTATGATGTCGTTGCCACACCAATTCAATGACTGATCCAATGCCATCTCACAGAGAGGGACAGCAAAAAAAAACAGTGTTCCAGGACTATTCAAAAATGAAAGTATCCATTTCTAGTTCTACACCCTAAGAAGGGAATATCAGCAGGGGCTATGGCCAAATGTACTTCACAAGTTTGGTGAGTTTTGGTCCGCCGTAACTCGCCTTGCTGGTGATCCCACTGTGCATGAGCGACCTGTGCTACATTCAGCTTTACTATGCTGCTCTGATGTTCTAGCAGAATTACTCCCCTGCATGCCTGTGCCACCCAGTCACAAATGTCAGGCTTGGGTATTTGCATCAGCCAGAAGGGCAACCTGGGATGTGGCCTGTGCATGTGCCGTGGGATTGCTGGTGAGGTGTGTATGCTAGGCCAGGCCAGTGGTTATTTTACAAAAAATTGTTGGTCTGCTCCTGGGGTGGGGGGCATCCTGATTGCTGGGGTCCCCCCTTTGATCAAGCCCCTAAATCTTATGTCACCTTGCTCCCTCGCAAAAATGCTACTGGGCCTCCTCTTTTCCAGCTACTGGCAGAGAACAGGACACCTAACTGCCGCCAGTCAATCACACAGCCGCATTTTGGGTAATATTTAGGGGCTTGATTGAATGGGGGGCAGTCACCCATTTTATGTAATATTTTGGTCTAATATTCGGGTACAAAATCAGAGTTGGGTTGAACATCAGCAGCTTTTGGGGCAAAGTAGCTGCAGCAAAAGCTAACAAAGTTATGGGATGTATACAGCTGGCAGAGGGACTTTTTATTCCTAGAACACTGCAAGGGACATGTGGAGGAATCATTTGGTAAGATTCTATCACAGCTCTATTTGGAGTGGACGTGAAAGACCACACCTCCCTCCCTCCCTCCCTATGTGGAGCACCAAAAAATATTGTATCTATGCAGAAGTATATCCTCAAAATATTCAATTTTATTAATACATAGCTAATCATAAAAGACATATAAGACAAATATACAACACAGGACATTTAAAAACAAGGCTAATCCCCCTTCATATTATCAACAATAACTTTAAATCTCATAATCCAAATAATCAATATAGTTTAGAAAGTGCGTGTGCTGTGTACCCTCTATATGGATTAAATAAACATGGGTCTGTATGTGTCTATACAGACACATACATACCCACAAGTAATTGTGCCGGCAAAATGAAAAAAATAAATAAATAAATAAATACAAAAATAATTAAATAAATAATTAAATACCACCACCTGTGTGCTATACAACAATCAATATTGAAAAAACATTTTTTAAATAAGGTAAAAAATGTGTGTATACAAAAAATAGAAAACTGTAGAAAAATATATAATCGTAACAAGGTTTCAATGTGCTATATATAAGAATAATATAAAAAATGTGCAAAACTGAACACACAATACAAACAATATAAACCCTATTGTCAAATTGATACCACTGTGTAAAGTGCCAAGTGCTAACTTATCTTCTATATATCTACATCTCATTAACCAACACAATGAAGCAGGTGGTCATATGGAAATGTCATATGTGCCAGCAAGTTCAAAAGGTGATACTACCAGAAAACACACAGAGCCACAGCAACACCTAGATAAAGGGGGATCGCACAAAGGACACCCACGCGCCCGCCGCTGCCCGTGCGGCTTTTTTCATTGTGCCGGCACAATTACTTGTGGGTATGTATGTGTCTGTATAGACACATACAGACCCATGAAAATGAATGATATTGAGAAGATTATTGTCAATATGTTTATTTAATCCTTATAGAGGGTACACAGCACACACACTTTCTAAACTATATTGATTATTTGGATTATGAGATTTAAAGTTATTGTTGATAATATGAAGGGGGATTAGCCTTGTTTTTAAATGTCCTGTGTTGTATATTTGTCTTATGTCTTTTATGATTAGCTATGTATTAATAAAATTGAATATTTTGAGGATATACTTCTGCATAGATACAATATTTTTTGGTGCTCCACATAGGGAGGGAAGTGTGGTCTTTCACGTCCACTCCAAATAGAGCTGCTGTACTTTTAGTGGGTGTGAGCACAAATCATTGGATAGGTAGTGCACCTCATAATTACAATTACAGTAAGATTCTATCACAAGGACAGGAAAGGGTCGGGGTAGTGACACTCTGGGATGCCCCATGCAAAGAGGTAGTTGATGCAGAACTGATAAAGGCAGCAGCAATGCGGCACTTGCACAGCCATTGGAGGTGTAACGACACTGTGTCACTTCTCTTCTCACTGCTGTGCCTTTACAGTTAGTGGTTGCGGAATTATACGGGTGAGATCTTTATCCCGGGCTCTCCATCCCGGTCGTGCCCGGAGACGGCATTTTTATACAAAGCGCTAATTTGCCTCCGCCACAGCCGTGCAGCCGCGCAGCTGCCTCTTGTCGTAACATTGCGGTTCCCCGCGCCAGGATCCTGGACTTTGGATGTGCGCTCGCTGTTAATGACTTTCTCAAAACAAACATTCGGCAGCTTTGTTTTTCCTGAAATCTGTTACCGGAAAAAAAAAAAAAAGGCTCCCAGACGCCTGGAGTTAAAGCGGACCCTGAATAAGAGCATATCTTATATGCTTTCCACGCCTTGTACATACAGATTGCCCACATTAAAAATCATCCTACCTGCATCTAACGCATGTTATGAGCCTTTAAACATCCAAGATGGTGGCTTATGGAGCATCAGACAGTGTCTTCCGACTGTGTCGCTCTGCATTCTGGGATTGCTGTCCTTTCCCGGACCCCAGCTCTGCTCTGTCTGTGCAAAACTGTAACCCCCCCCTGCAATTTATCTTGCTCTCCTCGGTATGTGTGATTCTTCTAAAGGCAAGATGGCGGCACCCATATCTTATAGTCCTGAACAGAGTTGCAGCCCAATGCGGAGGAATAATAAATGACTAAAAACGTGAAATATATTAATTTTAGATGCTGGGGAATAGTCTAAGGGTTTGGGCTTTTCATTAAATCATCAAGGTCCGGTTTAACCCGTTTTTATATTGCAACATGAATGGCAGAAGCTCCCTCTTATGAAGTGTCCTTCAGCACAGGCTGTATAAGGAGCTTCTGCCATCTGGTTTGTAAAACACAGGGTTTAGTTCCTCATCCCAGTCCAGATTTGGGATGCCCCACTGTATGAACACCCCAACATGCCTTGCCTTGCTTTTGCTTACCTCTACAGCTTTCCTATTATATTAAAGTGGAACAAAACCTGGGTTTTGTTCTGTGCCCCAGGGGCATTGTGAATTGTGATGCCCTGCTGTGTGCAACCCCCCAGAATGCCCTGTAAAACTTACCTCTTCACAGTGCTACAGCACATGTGCAGGCTCTTGTCCAATCATAGCAGTTTTCCATGCCCCCCCCCCCGATATGATTGAATAGCTGGGGGCTGGAGTGCGCTCGCAGCCAGTGGATGCGGCAGCCGGATGTTTACATCACCAAAGGCACCAGGGAGCAGGTAAGTTCTGTGGTGCCCCTGTGGAGTGGGGGGGTCACAACGGGGGTTCCCGGGAAGGCCAGTTGCTGGTCCTGGAATCTTTTAGATTCTAGGGCTGGCCACAGTGGATTTTGTTCTGTTTTAACCTACCTAAACCTCTCGTTCGATCCGGCCAGCTCTCCTCTTCACCCAGGGGCTTCCGATCCCCATTTTCTCTGTGTGGTGTTTTTATTTACTGTTAACCCTTTGTGAACTGGTAAGGGATCTATGAGGTATCTATACCAGTTCACAAGGCTCTGGCGGGTCACCTGCGGCTAGGGGATGACTTGCCATTACCCCCGAGCTCCCCCATTACCTGCCTCCCCAAAGCCTGGGGGGGGGACAGAAGAGCCCATAGCCATTGGGCTATGCTGGCTTGTAGCCTGTAGGGCCAGAGGCCACCAAAGCTGGCCCCTGCGCCCTGTTCTACAAGCCCTGCTTAGCTGGTCCTGGCCTGGTTATGCTGGGTAAGGGGGACCTCATGCCATTTGGGGGGGGTATTTTTAAGGATTTTTAACCCTTAAAATTAAAAAAAGGGTGTGGAACCCAATGCCTTCTTCTTCTTCTTTCTTCTTCTCTTCTTTCTTCTTCTTTCTTCCTTCTTCTTCCTCTTTTTTTTTTTTCTAAAAAAAACATTTAATTAACAAAAATTGCAATATATCGTCATTGAGACAGAATTGGGATATATCGTATTGTCATACGTGTATCGTGATGCGTATCATATCGCCAGATTCTTGCCAAGTCACATCCCCACTCTCCTCCCGCTTCCTCAGTGCTGCTCCTCTGTTGGGCCCAATACTGGCTGCCATTATCGGAAAGAATTCCATTTCAACTTATAATCTTAAGCTTCAAATCTTTGCGGCCAAGCCTAGCAACCTAGAAGCAGCCTACTCTCTCCCTTCCCAGGATCCTCCTCCCCGTGCTCAACCCCGATCAGCTCCTCCCACTCTCAGGGTTTCACACGCACCTTTTCAGATGAGCCTATCTTATATTGGATTTCTAGTGTCCAGGACCCCCCCTTTCGTGGGATTTAGGCTGGATCAAAAACGAAAAAAAGCACAGAGCAGCCCACCAAGATGGCTTTGACCAGAACTGGAGTTGCTGGGGTATCAGAGCTGGATAGCAGCCGAGGTTACCCCCCTCTTCTCCCTGTCCTGCCTCAGCACAAAGAGAGCGGCTACCTGTACACCGGACATCCACTTTAAGCAATCCAATTCAGATTTTGACTCTCCTAGGTTTCGATGCTTGCACCCCCAGACATCCCCCGCTGTGTGAACCCCCTCCCAGATCGGCCAGTAAAACTCCCATCTTCCTGGTCCTACAGCATATGCTCGGCGGTTTGCTGTACAAATTAACTGGCAACGGCTCTGTTTACAGCATTAGGGATTGTGAGCGGCTGCATCCCCAGCACCAGGCATGCCCCTGCCCCCAGCAGGGCGAGGGGGACAGGAGGCAGGTGAGTTTTGCAGCAGCCCGGCCCCAGGAAAAGAGCTTGGGAATCTTTTAGATTCCAGCTGAGCTGGCTTTTTTCTTTTCGTACATATATGGCCCGTGTATTCTTGCACACACACAGCAGTTTTTCTTCGCATTTACCCCATCCTTGCAGTGAGACAAACAAAGTGAGTGTACACATGTCTGCAGATGTGAGCTGCTCAATGTCCAAGGAGCAGTTTGGAGTTATTTGCCTTGATCACGCGCACTTCAGTCATGTCCCAGCTGAGAATTGAACCCCCGATCACAAGACTGTGTCTATATCGAAGCCCCGATCACAAGACTGCGTCTATATCGAAGCCCCGATCACAAGACTGCGTCTATATCGAAGCCCCGATCACAAGACTGCATCTATATGGAAGCCCTGATCAAAAGACTGCGTCTGTATGGAAGCCCCGATCACAAGACTGCATCTATATGGAAGCCCTGATCACAAGACTGCGTCTATATCGAAGCCCCGATCACAAGACTGCGTCTATATCGAAGCCCCGATCACAAGACTGCGTCTATATCGAAGCCCCGATCACAAGACTGCGTCTATATCGAAGCCCCGATCACAAGACTGCGTCTATATCGAAGCCCCGATCACAAGACTGCGTCTATATCGAAGCCCCGATCACAAGACTGCATCTATATGGAAGCCCTGATCAAAAGACTGCGTCTGTATGGAAGCCCCCGATCACAAGACTGCGTCTGTATCGAAGCCCCGATCACAAGACTGTGTCTATATCGAAGCCCCGATCACAAGACTGCGTCTATATCGAAGCCCCGCTCACAAGACTGCGTCTATATCGAAGCCCCGCTCACAAGACTGCGTCTATATCGAAGCCCCGCTCACAAGACTGCGTCTGTATGGAAGCCCCGCTCACAAGACTGCGTCTGTATGGAAGCCCCGCTCACAAGACTGCGTCTATATCGAAGCCCCGCTCACAAGACTGCGTCTATATCGAAGCCCCGCTCACAAGACTGCGTCTATATCGAAGCCCCGCTCACAAGACTGCGTCTATATCGAAGCCTCGCTCACAAGACTGCGTCTATATCGAAGCCCCGCTCACAAGACCACTTCCCTAAGCTCTAGGCTGTGACTGCCACTACCCTAGGCTAGATCACTATTCCCTGTAACCCAGCCTCTCATCTCCACCCTTATGGTTAAAGTGGACCAATCGCCCCCTTGCAGCCGGCCTGGAACCTAAAAGATTTCAGGGCTGACCGATAGCCTGCCCCTGGGGGCTTCCTACGCTGGATGCCTCGCTGTGTTAAAAGCCCCCCCCCCTCCCCGTGACACTGTCCTGCGGCACGATCTACGCTGGCGGCTACATCCCTGGCTTCCCTGTAGTTGTGCATGCTCACCGCAACCAGCTGTAGGGAAGCTGGGGATGCGCCTGATGGGGCGCCTAAGCCGGTGCAAAGTTCAAATAAGCGGCTTTATGCCGCACATTAGTCTGTGCCACATGAAGTGCTGATGGGATGAGCGCATGCGCCATGGGAATGGCGGAAAGGTGAGTGAAAGTGGGCAATCTGGAGGTCGCGTAGTGGGCAGGGACCAATCAGCAGGGTAGTTAAAATCCTGGTGATTGGTCCAGTTTAAGAGTGTAAGCTCCCAAGGGCAGGCCCCTCACTCCTAATACACTCCTGTATCAGTTTGTATTGGCTGTTACATTGGACCCATAACCCCCTGTGTATTATAAGTAGATTATTTCTACCTTGTACAGCGTCCCAGAGGATGGTGGCGCTTTATAAATTATCAATCATAACAAAAATAATGCTATTAAATATTTTTGTCCCTTCATCAGAAAGCAAAGAAGAAAAAGATTGAGACTGTGAAGCCAGCAGATCTTGGGGTGGACACGACGAGTCGCATCCAGATCCTCAGCGTAGAGGACCCGCCCCAGAGACAGGCTGGAGTGAAGGTGGAAACGGTGGAGGACCTGGTCACCAAACTGAGGGAGACTGGCCGCATCTAAGGAGACCTGGTGAGTGTTTTATCTGGTGACATCGTGATCCACGGGGAGATCAATTCTGTTTAGTGCCCCCCTGTTATTAGGCTGATATTAGGGATATATTTCAAGTATGTCACACACCCCGCTTCCACTATTCATGACATAGGGGTTATTGTCCAGTAGAGGGCGAACTTCTGCAGAGATGAAAGCAAAAAAGAAGCCCCTCCCGGTCCATAAATACCTGGGACCTCCCACACATTCCCCAGTTCCTTCTCTGCAGGAAGGCGAGCAAGTCAGAAGATGTCTGCTTCTCTTCCTTGCAGGTAAGCCGGGCTTACACACGGCCATTTTTTGCCCTATTTCTGCCCGGACCTTTATACATTAAGCCCATATATTTGCCTCCCAGCCTTGGCTGCAGGTCCGGGCAAGGGTAGGAATCGCCTTAATAGGTGTTTAGGGAGCCATGCTCCCCCGTGAGACCCCATATAAGGGGGTAGGCGGAATCCGGGTTGGTGATCCCGGTTTGGGATGCCCTGTCCTTAATTGCGTATATATATATATATATATTCTCCCTTACACCATACTTGGGGGGGTGGGGGGGGGGCGGTCTTTTCCTCTTTCTTTCTAGTGTGAATGTGTGTGTGTGTATGCGTTCTTGGTGCTGCACTTTACTGGCTGGTCGCCATTTTTTACCTCTGCCGAGGGGAGCTTCTTCCCCTCGGGCAGCGGTGTTAAGGGGGTGGGGCCGGGCGCTCGCGCGTTGCCACGGCTTGCCCCCCCCTTCTGGTTTTGAGCCAATTGCGGAGCCCAGCCCACGGCTGGAAACTGCGCTGCTGGTTGTGTTAGTAGGGGGCCGGGGCCAGGCGCAGCACGCGATCCGCTCTGGCCCGCCCCTTCTTCCTCTGAGCTGATGAGCGGTGGCTGCCATCATACTAAGCACGTGAGTGCCCTCCCGGGCTCTCCCCTTTTATTTACCGGACTGCGCCTTGTGCCCCATTCTGTCAGGGGACAGCGCTAGTCCTTGTCACCTTTTTCCTTGATTATGATGATATTTTTAATGTGTGTGTGTGTATATATATATATATATATATATATATATATATATATATATATATATATTATATATAGTGTGTGTGCATGTGCTTATGGCCACTCCTTTGTGTCTTTCAGGAGGACTCCCTGTGCCTTGCTTATAAGGGGGTTCTCCCGGTCCTAGGGTTCCTAGCAGAAATTTGGGGCACTTAAAAATCCTCCCACTTGGGACTTAAGGGGCATCCCGGGTTGCTTACCAGCGTAATTCCCTCGGGTCATTGCGACTACCTTAAAATCACCATATGGAGGCTCTTAGGATACCGGGCTCGGGCTCCCCTTGGGACAATCCCAGGCCATAACGCGGCAGTCGGGAACCCAGGCGTCTGGGTCAGTGCCGCCCGCGTCTCCTACCTCACCCCGCATCATCCGTACCCCAAGTGACACTGCCATTAGTGGGGAGTCGCACTCGGATGTATGTGCCAGGCTGGCCAACCTCGAGAAAATTATTTCTAGCTCAGTGGGCAGCAAGGCCACTGCTAAGAAAAGGCATCTGTCACCGGCTACGCCGGTAATTGATTTTGATGATTATGACTCACCTGATTGGGCTGATTATTCCCCGGTTGAGGAAGGGGAATTGTTTGAGGAATCTGAGACTGAGGAATTGCAGTTCTTTGATTCTGATGCCGGGCAGGCGCTGGGGGATGCTGCTGATACCCCCAGGGTCCTGACCCATCTGTTAGAGGTTCTGGATATTTCCCCACCAGCGGAGGCCCCTCCGAAGAAGGGGGAATTCTTTGGGTTCTCTAAGCCCCGCTTGGAGTTTCCAAATCAGGATCATTTTGACAGCATGATTCCTAGAGAATGGGAGAAGCCGAGTCGCCTTCATGGTGTTCCTCAGGGATGGGATAGGAAGCACTGGTCTTCCCCTCCCGAGGTTGAGGCGCCCATTCTAGGATTGTCCAACACCTCCGTTGTACATACTCCTGACGCCACTACCCTTAAGGATGGCGAGGACAAGCTCATTGATTAGATGGCATGTCATGCCTTTGCCAGTGTGGGTTCTGCCTTGCGGCCTGTCGTGGCTGTGGCCACCAGGTCGAAGATCAGGGACATGTTAAATGGCTCCCAGCTCAACCCGGACAGCATTGAATTCACAACCCTTTAGAGGTGTGAATTGTTCATGAATTTTGTTTTGTCGGCTATGGACGGCACTATTACCATGTGTAGCAGAACTTCGGCCCTGTTGGTGGGCATGCGCCGATCGGTCTGGCTGCGCCAGTGGGCGGCTGACATTGCGGCCAAGAAGTCACTTACAGCTTTGCCCTTTTTGGGAACGCGGCTGTTTAGAGACAAATTGGATTCTGTGGCGAAGGGTGGGAAGCTTCCTCAGCGTAAGAGGCTGCGTTGCTCCTTTCGGGGGGCAAGCTCCTTTAATCCTTCCTTTCGCGGTGCTAGAGGGGGCAGAGGTCTTGCCTACTCTGGCTTTAGAGGTGATTCCTGGAACAGAGGTAGAGGACGTGCCCGTACAGCCTCTACCTGGGGTTCCAGGCCCAAACCCGCTGCCAAGCCAGCTCAACAATGAGGAGGCGCCCTCACCCTTGCGGGTGGGGGGACGGCTGCGGCTCTTCTTCCAGGTCTGGGCCCAGGAAGTCACAGACAAGTGGATATTGGAAGTGGTCTCGTCAGGGTACAAACTGGAGTTCGAGTCCCGGCCTCCTCCCAGATTCCTAAGGTCTCGGGTGCCATCGGATCCTCGGGCGGCGCAGGGGCTCCTGTTGGCTGTAAAGAATCTCCTGGACATGGCGGTCATATGCCCAGTGCCTCTTTCAGAGAGAGGCCGGGGCTATTATTCCAACCTCTTCACGGTTCCCAAAAAGGATGGCTCCATAAGACCTATCCTAGATTTGAAGCTTCTCAACAGGTTCATCAGAACCAAGAAGTTCCGCATGGAGACTCTGCGTTCAGCCATCGGTTCCCTTCGTCAGGGGGATTTCATGATGTCCATAGACATCAAGGATGCTTACCTTCATGTACCAATTTTCCCAGCACACCAGAGATTTCTCAGGTTCGTGGTGGGAGATCAGCATTTTCAGTTTGTGGCCCTCCCGTTCGGGCTGACCTCGGCACCGAGGGTGTTTACCAAGGTTCTGGCAGGCATAATGGCCCTGCTCAGAGCCCAGGGCATTCGCATTGTGCCGTATTTGGACGACCTACTCATTACAGCTTCTTCCCTCTGCCAGGCGGAGTTGGACACCAGGACGGTGGTGGCGACGCTGGAAAGGTTCGGATGGGTGATCAACCACCCCAAGTCTTCTCTCTCCCCATCAAGGGAGATCTCATTTCTGGGCATGAATCTGGATATCAGTCAGGCCAGAGTGTTCCTACCTCAGCCAAAGGTGCAGAGGGTTCAGGATCTGATACGTGTTCTCCTGACCAACCCTCGACCTTCCATTCGGCTAGGGATGACTCTGGTGGGTTTGATGGTGGCCTCCTTCGAGGCAGTCCCCTTTGCTCAATTCCACATGAGGTCGCTACAACTCAATCTATTGCTGAAATGGGACAGATGTCCACAGTCCTTGGATCAGTCATTTCTGATGTCTCCCAGGGTTTGGCAGTCCCTTCAGTGGTGGCTGGAATCAAGCAATCTAATGAGGGGCAGATCATTCCTGGCCCCTCGTTGGGAGACGGTTACCACGGATGCTAGCCTGTCGGGCTGGGGAGGTTTCTGGAAAGATCATCAGTTCCAGGGGTTGTGGGGTCCTCAGGAGGCTCACAATCCCATCAATGTCTTGGAGCTCAGAGCGATCCGCTTGGTTCTGTCGCGTCTGACACTTCACCTACAGGGTTTACCGGATCAAGCTCGATCAGACCATCGTACTGCGGTAGCTTACATCAATCACCAAGGAGGGAATCGCAGCAGGAGTGCCCTCAGGGAAGTCTCTCTGATTCTGACATGGGCGGAGAGCAATGTTCCTTGCATCTCGGCAGTGTACATTCCGGGAGTGGAGAACACGGAGGCGGACTCCCTGAGCAGGGGATTCTCTCGCCGAGGGGAATGGTCTCTCAACCACAGGGTGTTTCGGGCCCTGTGTCACAAGTGGAGGACTCCGGAGGTGGATCTCTTTGCCTCTCGGCACAATCACAAGCTCCTAACCTTTGTATCTCTGTCTCAGGATCCTCTGGCCCTGGCAGTGGATGCCTTGTCCCTTGCCTGGAGGGATCTGGGGTTTCTGTACCTGTTTCCCCCCTTCTCCATGGTGGGCAAGGTAGTGCGCAAGCTGGCGCTAGAGGGGGCACCAGCAATTCTGGTGGCCCCAAGGTGGCCAAGACAGGTTTGGTTCGCAGACGTCGTAAGATTGGCGGTAGATCAGTACAGGCTGCCCCTGTCTCCAGATCTGATCCCTCAGGGTCAACTACGTTACCCCAATTTACAAACGCTTGCTTTGACGGCGTGGCTGCTGAAACCTTCATCCTGAGGGAGGAACGTTTGTCTGAGGCGGTTATTCAAACCTTGATTAGAGCTAGGAAGAGGTCTTCCTCTACCATTTACTATAGGACTTGGCTGTCCTATATTGACTGGTGTGAGGCTAGGGCCTTACCTTGCAGGGTGTTTTCGATCCCTAGGATTTTGGAGTTTCTTCAACACGGTCTGGATCTGGGGTTCCAGCTCAGTACTTTGAAGGGTCAGGTTTCTGCCCTGGCTGTCTTTTTTCAAAGGTCTTTTGCTTTGCATCATCTGGTCAAGACTTTTTTCCAAGGGGTCACTCATGTTCGGCCCCCTAGATAGCCTTTGGTTCCCGTTTGGGACCTAAATTTGGCCCTCCAGAGGCCTCCCTTTGAGCCCATGCAGGATGTGGCTCTTTTTGTGCTCACTCAAAAGGTTGCCTTTTTGGTGGCTATTACCTCTGTTCTGCGTGTCTCTGAGTTGGCGGCTCTGTCTATTCAGGCCCCTTACTTTGAGAGACACCAGGATAAGGTGGTTTTTCGCTTTAAACCAAATTTCCTTCCTAAGGTGGTTTCTGCCTTCCATCTCAATCAGGATGTAGTTCTCCCTTCCTTGTGTCCTAGGCCTAGCAATGACAAGGAGAGGGTTTTGCACTCTTTGGATGTGGTTCGTTGTGTGAAGTACTATTTGGTTGCTACTTCTCCTTTTCGTAAGACGGACGCCTTGTTCGTGGTGCCTTCTGGGCCCAGAAAAGGTTTGGCGCCCGCCAAGTCTACCATTAGTAAATGGATACGCCAGGTTATTGTGGGGGCTTGTTCTGCTAAGGGGAGGGTTCCTCCTTTTAAGATCACTGCTCATTCTACTCGTGCTGTTGGGGCTTCCTGGGCTTTTCAGCACCAGGCTTCTGTTGAACAAGTTTGTAAGGCTGCTACTTGGTCTTCCGTTCATACTTTTTCCAAGTTTTATAAGGTTGATGTGCGGGCCTCAGCGGATGCTGTTTTTGGCTGCAAGGTTCTGCAAGCTGCAGTGGTTTAAATTGGTGCATTTTTTTTGCTGTATTTGGATCCCCACCCATGACGGACACTGCTATTGGATGTCCCATATGTCATGAATAGTGGAAGCGGGGTGTGTGACATACTTGGAATAATACCTTTTTGTGATTACTCACCTTTAAAATGGGTATTATAAGTATGTCACACACCCCGCTTCATCCTGCCCTTTTGTATACTGGATCCTTTATATGGTGAACCTTTTTATGGTTAAGAATGTTTTTATTAGCTCTTCCTGGTCCCCTTACTGCTGTCGTATACTGAGGAATGTGTGGGAGGTCCCAGGTATTTATGGACCGGGAGGGGCTTCTTTTTTGATTTCATCTCTGCAGAAGTTCGCCCTCTATTGGACCATAACCCATATGTCATGAATAGTGGAAGCGGGGTGTGTGACATACTTATAATACCCATTTTAAAGGTGAGTAATCACAAAATGGTGTGTAAAACCCACTGTATTGGCCACGTTTATTTTATGCATATATGGCCATCGTATGCTTGTGCACACATAGGAGACAAAAACAAGCCGCCTGGAGTGGTTGGCTGCCCAAACCACGGTGCCCAGGGAGCAGTTGGGGGTTAGGTGCCTTGCAAGCACTTCAGTCATGTGTCAGCCAGGAATCGAGCCTGCAACCCCCCATTCACAAGTCCATTCCAATACCTGTCTGAGCCATCAACATTAACCACTGTAATATCTGCCCCCAAAAGCATTGCATGATGGGTAGATGCATCCACACACACTAGAAGAATTACAATAGCAGTAAGCTGTTATTCCAGCATAGGCTGACTTTGGGGGCAGGTCACTGGTTTGTGCCCCCCCTTCCCGTCTGTAATTACAGAATGGTACAATTAAAACATCACGCCCCACATTGTTCTTACTTTTTTTAATGGAAGAATAAACGATCGTTCAACGGCTCACCTAATCATGGCTGCGCACTCTCTTCCTGGCAGAACGCAGCTGCTTCTGAAAGCAGAAACAAGGTAAAGAGTAGTGACACACCCCCTAAATTCCTTTGCCATAGACCACCAATCATAGGCCTACGCTGGTGGTCTAAAGCTCAGCATCACCAGACACTGGGAGAGTGGGAGAACAGCCAGGGTGATGAGAATGCCTGTCTTACAGACCACGCGCCCATTATGGTTATTATTATGCAACATCAAAGAGCTAAGGGTCACACCTACAGAGAAGTCATAAGGTGAAATTGTAAACTTATCTCGGCCATAGTGCCTATGGGGGACAGTGTCAAATACTTTTGCAAAATCCATTGTGGATTGGGGAAATTGTATTTTCGAATCCTGAAAACTTCAGTTTGTAACTGGATTGAAAACTGGCTGAAGGATCGTGTGCTGAGAGTTGTGGTTAATGATACCTACTCTGAATAGTTACCAGTTGTAAGTGGTGTACCCCAGGGTTCAGTGCTATTCCACTTGGCAAGAAAAGTTCAGTGTGGAGAAATGTAAAGTCATCCACTTGGGGTCTAATAACCTGAAGGCCACATATGTCCTCGGGGGAGTAAAACTGAAAGAAACACTTATTGAGAAGGATCTGGAGGTACTGGTAGATCACAGGCTAAATAACAGCATGCAATGCCAAGCAGCTGCTTCCAAGGCCACCAAGATATTATCATGCAGTAATAGAGGCCTGGAATCGTGGGATAGGGAAGTCATTTTGCCTCTACAAGGCACTGGCACGCCCCCTCACCTGGAATATGCCGTCCAGTTCTGGGCACCCATTCACAGAAAGGACGCTCTGACTATGGAAAGAGTGCAGAGGAGAGCCACCAAACTAATAAGAGGAATGAAAGATCTTACAACATCCTTCTTTGTGGCCTACCAACTAACAGACTGGCTCCCCTCCAATCTTTCCTGAACTCTGCTGCTCGCCTCATCCATCTCTCCTCTCGCTCCTCCAGTTCTGCGCCTCTCTGCCAATCCCTACACTGGCTGCCAGTCCCACAGCGAATCCTGTTCAAAACTCTAACTCTCGCATACAAGGCTTTCTCCAACCTGGCCCCTCCCTACATCTCATCTCTAATCCAACAATATCAACCTAGACGCAGTCTCCGCTCTCCTGCCGACCTTCTTCTGTCCTTCACCCTGGTCACCTCCTCTCACGCCCGCCTCCAGGACTTCTCACGTGCAACTTCAATCTTCTGGAATGCCCTCCCACACCCAATCCGCCACTCCACAATCCTCAAAACCTTCAAAGGCGCCCTTAAAACTCACTTATTCAGACAAGCATATAATCTGGCCTAACCAATCTTCTAAAGGGCACATGCCACAAAGCTCAATACTGACTGTTTGTGATCCTTCCCCCTCGTCTTCACCCCTCTTCCTTTAGACTGTAAGCTCCTCAGGGGCGGGGCTCTCTCCCCTATTGTATCTTGTACTCAGAATATCCATTGTCAACTCTGTAAAACTGCATTTGAAATAGTATATGTACCGTATGTTTCTACCCTGTCTGTAATTACTACTTTGTAAAGCGCTACGGAAGATGATGGCGCTATATAAATAAACAATAATAATAATAATAATCTTCGTTATGAGGAAAGATTACGAGAATGAAATCTGTTTATTCTTGAGAGAAGACGACTGAGGGGGGACATGATTAACTTGTATAAATGGCCAATACAAAAAATATATGGGGGAACACTATTTCAGGTAAAATCCTCTCTAAAGACAAGAGGCACTGCCTTCAACTGGGGAAAAAAAAGAAATGGTCTCTAGAGGCGACAATCTTTTTTTTACCATAAGAACTATAAATCTGTGGAATAGCCTCCCACAGAAGCTTGTTACAGACTCAAACGCTGACAGCTTCAAAAAAGGATTAGATGCTAATTTAGAAGAAAATAACATTAACAGTTACTATAAGCTGTAGTAATGAAATGAAATAAAAAAAATAACTTCCCCTTACAGCTGTGGTTGAACTTGATGGACATATGTCTCTTTTCAGCCATATTAACTATGTACATTGCTAAAGGGCAGGAAAATACAATTCTGTGATTCTCCCCTGTAAATTAGTTTCTCTCTCCTTCTACTCCAGGGGATCACACCTGCCCTATCTGCTGGGCTACTAAATCTATTCCTTATGTGCCTTAGTCATGATTGGGCCATTGTATATATTGTAAATATTGTGTGATAGCATTAAGAAAAAAATAAAGGAATATAATTTAGGAGGAGGAGAGATGGAATTTATAGATCTCTCTGCCAGCTAAACGTGTGGCATCAGGAGATCTTGCTCGGGTTCTTTTCTACTGGCTACCATGGAGCAACTTATCGGCCTCCAGGGCCAGCACCGGGCAGTACTTATAAGCTCGGCCAACGGCTTAGGCTGCTCGCGGTCACGCGAGTGCCTCACCCCAAGCAGTTTTATCAGCGCAGCCTGCGGCCCGAACCTATCATTGCTGGCTGGCGTTTAATATCCAGAGAGCTGGTATATTAAGATTCTAATATAATGTGACGATGCGCAGGTCCCTCTGAAGAGTTCTAAATCATTCCTCTGTACTATATAGCAAAGTCCAATAGTGCTGTGATGTCAAGGTAACTGACCTTAAAGGTTCAGAAGAAAAATATATGGGGTGGGTATGCAGGGCACTGGCATTACTGGTCAGGCTTCTGTCTGGAGAGGCAGAGAAAGTGGACTTTCTCTCCTCTCGGTCCTAGAGCATAAACTCCAGGGGCCGGGTGAAATCCATCCCCCGTTGGGATGCCCAACCGTGTTTTTTTATTTTTTATTTTTTTTGTAGTAGTATTAGTGGCTCCTCCAATCCAGACTGTGAAGGAGAACATGATCCACTCCATAACACAATCGGCAGATCCGGATACAAAAACCAAGCAAAGTCACCTCACCGCTGGCAAAACTACAAGAAAAGGGCGATGAGGAAAAGCTGGGTGCCGGCCCTTGTTGCCGGGGCTGGTGAAAGCCTCCCATAACCACCCCCCCCCCCCAAGGCATCCTGATTTGGCATGCCTTGCACTTGTTTTTGCTATCCACTCGCTGCAGGAAAACATCCCACATTGCAGGCGTCTAGCAACTACCCCACTATGGATCCTTCCGGCAACAGGAGGTACCCGGCAAGATTGCTGGGAATGAATAAGCACAGCATCTATTTTCATTGGAGGAGATCCCTGGCCATGCACCGTGGGAGCACAGAGCGAAGTAAGAAAAACCTGCGCGTTTCATCACAGAAACCCAGGAAGGTTTAGTCTTATTATAGTGACAATCACAGTTCCGGTAATTTTATTTCTCCCTTTAACAAACTCTGCAGCCATAACGCACCTCACCAATTAGCCGATTAATTAATCTAGCTGGGTAATTGAAGCTGTCATCTGGCGACGCGTGAAGTGGCTCCTGTCAGGGGCGGGTGGTTCGGAATTGCCGTCAATATTTAGGTGCTTTAATTTGAGAAATGCTAATTTGATAAATATGTTTTTAATGAGGGTTTGTTTACGCGTCGCGCTTGGTATAAACTGCCTCCCGATCGCTCCAGCCATGCCACGCTCTCGCTGTTTATATCTGTGTTGCCAGCCTGGCTCCTGCCACATTCACCCACCAGGGGTGCTGGAGGGAAAACTGTTTAAGGAGGGTACCCCTTAAAAAGGAACCGCACACAGGAATTTCACTCTCCCGCGTATTGTTCCTTTCAGACAGGGCATCCTGATTTGGGATGCCCCACTGTGTGTAACCCTCCAAGTCGCTATACAAGCTCGCCTTCCTTTCATTCCTATGACGCAGGCATGGCCAAAACTAAGCTTGATGGTTGGCTGAGTGGCCTGCTCGATTTCTCTCAGCTCCCTTTGCCCCTGCTTAGCCAAAGAAAGCAGAGCGGGGCCAAGTAAGCCGTTGGCCGCATCTCCAGCTCAGTCTCTAGCTGTGTCATGCCTGTACTGCCCATTCGGAAAGGCCTGAACAGGGATGCGGTTACAACCCCGAGACATGGAAAGGGCTCCAGGAGCAGGTATGTAAACTGGGGGGATCGGGGGGGGGCATCCCAAGGAGTGGGACTCTGACAGGCATGACTTCTTTTAGACTCCAGGGCCTCCATTGTTCCTCTTTGAACCCCAATCAGCCAAGCCTACTTTCTGCAGGCCACCACCCTTTTCAGCTAATCACATTCCGTTAATACAGTTAAAAAGAACCCTCTGTCTATCAAGTTCAACCAAGGTTTGGGGGTACAGGAAGCGGTGGCCGTGCCAGACCCAGTGGAGCACCCAGCAGAGGAAGCGGCGGACCAGTTTTAAGAGGCAGTAGCCAGTCTGGACCTGGTGCAGGAGGTAGGGGTGTCAGAAAGAAACTATTCTGTCAAGTATCGCGATATTTCATTTGATACTAGAATCAAATTCTTTCTGACGATTCTGACTCTCTCCCCACAGTAAAATAAAAAAAAAAAAAAAAACACCTTGCCCTATCGTTCGATCCGGGGGGTCTCGGCCCCCCCCCGGGGCTCTTCGGTCTTCAGGAGAGCGCCCGACCGGCCCTCTCCCCCTGCATTCACAACAGGTGCCTCCATCTTCACGAGCAGCCCCTCTGATCGCTGGGCAGAGGACAACAGGCCGGGTGATCCTCTGACCCCTTGTCTCACAGCATCTGTCATCAGATCAGTGAGGGACACAGGAGCGGACAATTAGGTGAGGTGAGTAAAAAAAACATTTTTTTTTTTTTTTTTTTTTTTTTAATAAACACATTTTCTGAGTTTTTTTTTTTTTTTTTACTGTTAACCCTTTGTGTACTGGTAAGGGATCTATGTGACCCCTATACCAGTTCACAAGGCTCTGGGTCTGGCAAGTGACCTGCGGCTAGCGGGTGACTTGCCATTAACCCCGAGCCCCCCCATTACCTGCCTCCCCAACCCCGGGGGGAGGGGCAGAGAAGCTTGTGGCCATAGGCTATACCAGCTTGTAGCCAAAGCTGGCCCCTGCGCCCTGTTCTACAAGCCCCCATAACTGGTACAGGTTGGTTATGCTGGGTAAGGAGGACCCCACGCCATTAAGGGTTTTTCATTCAAAAATTGTAAAAGACAGAATCATCATACGTGTATGGTGATGCGTATCGTATCGTCAGATTCTTGCCAATTCACACCCCTAGTAGGAGGAGATGGCCAGGCTGGACCTGGCAGAGCAAGTGGTGGCCAGGCTTGACCTGGTGAAGGAGGAGATGGCCAGGCTGGACCTGGCAGAGCAAGTGGTGGCCAGGCTTGACCTGGTGCAGGAGGAGATGGTCAGGCTGGACCTAGCAGAGCAAGTGGTGGGCAGGCTGGACCTGGTGGAGGAGGTGGCAGCAGCATTGTGACCCAATGGAGGAATCGGAAGGGCCTTTAGTATCTGAACTCGCTAGAGCAGGTGGTGGCATTGGGACATTGGGAAGAGGAAACGATGTCAATGAGGAAGAAATACTGGAGACCAACTGCGATGAACCTTGAGGTGGCAGTATCTGGCCATTCAACTACACCACATCACCGCGCAGGTAAAGCACATGTATACCTCCTATGGGCTGCAATCATGAAAAATACAGCCCAGCCCATTGATTGCAGTGGGACATCTAAGCTTTCATTGCGATGGATTATTTCTTCTCCAATGCTGTGAAAGGGGCTTAATCCTTTTTTTTGAAGCAGTTTCTGCTATAACAAACTTTTGTGTGAGGAACCGATTCGTTGTTGCCTCTGCAGATTGAATTTTTTTTTTTTAAATGGCTCTTCCCCATCATTTTTGTATTCTCCACTTATACATTCATGTCCCCCCTCCCCCCTTAGGTGTCTCCTCCATACTTATACCTACCTGTTCCTGAGATCTGGCCCAGCCCATACAAACGCCTAGGGCAGGGGTACTCAACCACTTCTTCTAAAGGTCCATTTAAAGGCATCTGGTGAGAGCTGAAGGTCCGGGTGGAGGGCTGTCACGGGGGGGGGGGGGGGGGGGAGTATTAGATGGGACAAAGAGACCAAGAAACAAAGTTTGTGTGTACCTTGTGTGTACACTTCCCGCCCATTCAGTACATCATATTACAATGCTAGGTGCCAGGGAGCCATGACATTGGCAGGGAGACTAAGTACTACATTGCTGATCAAGGGGGCAGCTCTGAGCACAGCAACACGGAAGCAACAAAGTGTAGGGCAAGGGTCCGGAAATCTGGCACCGAGGTCCGCATTCGGCCCCCGGTCCGCCAGTTGAGTATCGCTGGCCTAGGGAATCCTTGGGCACTCGTCCGCCAATTGTAAATAAATGAGGATGAGAGCCCTGCCCTGCCAAGAGTGCTGCACGCTCTATTTACTTTCACAGGGGTCGTGCCAGGTCCTCTGTCTCCGGGAGTTCCTTCTATATGCGGTGGCAGGGGCACCTCCAGATGCCCCCATTTAGGGAATGGTGAGTATTAGACTGTTGGTGACCTTGGTAAAAGTGGACCAAAAATTCTAAATATGCATGATCTAAACCACATGTGTCAAACTAAAGACTTGGGGGCCGGATGTGGCCCTCCAAGCCTTTTTAAGTGGGCCTCGGATAGCTGCCAATTTCTGGCGGCGCCCCTTCTAGTCGGTCCAGTCTTTCCAAGCCTGTTAACACCGGCAGCACACCAGACCCAGTGCCTAGAAAAGCGGCGGATGTGTGCCTTTTTAATGTTTTGGCAGAGAAAAGCGTAGTGTTTTGCTTTATTTTTCGCAAATCCTTGGAAGGTGCTGATGTTGGCCCTCTGTCATAGGGCCAGCGTCAGCACCCGGAAAGGTGGGGCAGCTGCTGGGGGCCCACCCTCCGGAAGGGCCCACTTACAAGGCAAACCTTTGGGGTGTCTGATGGCGTCTGACCGGTGGCAGATTGGGAGGGCACAGCCACAGCTTGTGTCTACATCTCCTCGAATTGCGGGGTTCCACAGAACTGGGCATCTTGATTTAGATTCTAGGTGAGGAAGTGCTGGGTTTTGTTCTGCTTTTAAGTTGCCCACCCCAGCTGATTCCCTATACCCTATCCTTGGAACATCCCAAACCCCCTGGGATCGCTGGCATACCCACTATGCAAGCAATTTCACCCCTGAGTTTTGGTCTGCTTTACCCAAATTGAGATGCCCCTGTTTGTGAAAGAACCCCCCTGGTTTGGGCGTTAACTCAAACTGGAGATCCCACAGTGCATTCACCAGTTCCAGGAAAGTAATAAACGGGGGGGGGGGGTGTCACACACTAGGGCATCCAAAATCAGGTGAATCTAGATTCTTTTACACTACGAGGTCAGGTTTAAAGGGGTTTGGTGTGCTTCAAAGTAGACCAAAACTAGAGTTTTGGTCCAAATAGGGGGCATCCAAATTTGGGAATGCACTCGGTGATGTGACACGATTCTTCACCACAAAGGGGCCCACTGAGACCATGCCGCCCAAGGGCCCACATAAACCTGGAGCCGGCCCTCTGTGAAAATGAGTTTGACACCCCTGACCTAAACCTAAAGTACCCACTGGCCCAGTCTGTCTGCCACTCAGAACTCCATAGTGGCCTTCACAGGAACTCTTGAAGAGTTAAGTACGTTAACGCAAGGCGAGACGCAGCCTGTCAATCCCAGTGGCTCGGCTAAAATAGCCCCACAAACACGCTGGCAAAATGAAGTGAATTAATGTGATTACACAGGAGATAATAGCGCCCTTCCGGGCTCCAGACAAGCGACATATCCGATCACCCCCCACCTCGTTTTATCTTGTACCTGCAGAGCTGGAAATTATATTCAATGCCGTGTCAGTGTTTGGGGTCCAGGCGTGACACATCGACAGGCGCAATGTTTGCACAATGTTAATGCTAGCCATGTTTCATGACAGAGCCTTCATCTATCCAACCTGTCCTACCCGGCCCCCCTCCCAACCAGTCTACAGCAGTGGGCAAAAGTTTATGGCTTTTACAGTTTATAGAGCTGAAACTGCCACTTCAAGGCTGGGCCTCTGTGCAGTGGGGAACTGGAAGTTGCAGCGCCCACTGTATTCTGTGCCTCCTCTTGTTGGGTTCTTTAGGGTCACAGCAGAGCTAAAACCTTTTCTGTGATGAAAAGTCTAGGTATGCAAGGGTTACTTTAACCCTTTAGGTGCCAAGCCTGTGAATTTTACATGGTTGCCTCTCCGAACCTTAAGTGCCAGCCACGTAAAATTCATGGGCCTAGCATTTACCCCCGCTAGCGGCCGAAAAAACCTGGTGCCATCCGATCCCCCCTGGGGGCTCTTCTGACCCCCACTCCGCTTCGGCAGCAGCCAATGCTAACTGTAAAAAAAAATAAATAAAAAAATGAATAAAACTTTTTTCTGTGTGTGTTTTTATATTTACCCCATTGTGGTCCATGAGACCCCTATACCAGTTCACAAGACTTAGGGGCTGGCAAGTCACCTGTGGATAGTGGGTGACTTGCTATTAACCCCCAGCCCCCCTATTACCAGCCTCCCCAAAGCCCGGGGGGGGCAAAAGGGCCCGGGGCCAATTTAGGCGGTGCAGGCTTGTAGCCAGTAGGGCGGGGGGCTACCAAAGCTGGCCCCTGTGCCTTGTTCTACAAGCCCTGCATAGCTGATCCCTGAGCTGGTTATGCTCGGGGAAGAAAATCCGGGAAAGGGACCTCCAATTTTTTTTTTAACCCTTTATAGTTTGGATAGTGGTTATATTTTATTTGTAAATGTTATAAAGTGCTCTTTTCAGTTTGGGGGGTCTCCTGGGAAGGAACGAGGGGGCTACCGATACATATGTGGTATGGTTGTAATCAGGAGAAATGGGGCTTTCACATGCGATGTGGTTTTCTTTAATTAAAACACATTTTTTATTTAAAATAAAGACCATTTTCTAAATTATTTTTTCCTTTTTTTTACACAAAAATAAAAAAAAAAATAGAAAAATTACAAACAAGATATTTCATGTTAAAGCCTAAAATCTGCAAAAAAAATAATTTTCCTGAAAATTCCTGCAAAAATCACAGTTAAACATGGTGCAAAATGGTGGAAAAGGACCTGTCAGCAGAGGGTGACAAAACTTCAAGTAGGCGAGCAATAAAAGGGTTAAAAGTACCTATGCATGTTGGGTATTGTTCAGTTCGGGGGACCTTGCGCTTTCAGATTTAGCTGTTTTTTTCTTATTTGCATATTATTTTAGAAAAACATGTTTTTTTATTCTGCTTTTTTATACATTTTTAGGGAAACCCTGTGCAACCTAAGAATTCTTTGAGGGATTACTTCCAGAAAGATGAGCCCACTACAACAAGCTGGGTACGCTTAGAAAGCTTAACTTTCAGGGAATATATGGTTTGTGGGGGAATGCCAAATGTAATGTATGTTTTGGTTGAAAAAGCGTAAGGTGCGCACTTTGTCTGCAGAGCTGAAAAAAATTTACCCTTACGCACATGTTTTACTTTGGGGTGTTTGGCAACTTTTTCCTTGACAGTAGCTATGCATGTTTGGTATTGTTCTGTTTGGGGAACCTTGCTTTTTTTTTTTTTTTAACTTGTCTTTTTTTTTTCTTTCTTTCTTTTCTTGTTTGCATATAGTTTCTTCCAGCAAAATGTGGCTTTTATTCTTTTTTAGTGAAACTGTGCAACCAAAGAATTCATTGAGGGATTGCTTTCAGAAAACTGTGCCCACATCAACAAGTCTGGTACGCCTAGAAAGCTTGACGTGTGTACTTCCAGAGAATATATAGTTTGTTTCAAATGTAAAGGGTTGTTTTTCTTGAAAAACTGCAAAGTGCACATAGCATACTTTGTATTTTATCTGTAAATCTCCTAAAGCGCTGTTTAAGTTTGGGCGGAGTCCCCTGGACAGGAAAGGGTGTCTACCAATATACATGTGGTATAGCTGTAAAAAAAAGGCCAAACAAAACATTTCATGTTGAAGCCCAGACTCTGCTGGAAAAAAACAATACATCATTTTCCTGGGAAAATCCCTTCAAAAATCACAGTTGAACATGTGTAGCGCAAAATAGTGAACCATGGTCTGGAAACAGACGGTGACAAAAACTCTATTTAGGCTGGCACGTAAAGGGTTAAAGCAGAACTAAACCTGTGTTATCAGCTCTGTATCATGACCGGTCCTGGTGCCCAGGGTCACTATAAATGAGCTTAAAGCCATATGTGACCCCCCCCCAGATCGCCCATACAAGCTTGCTTTTCCCCGCTTACCCTATAGCACATGTGCGGGCTCTTGTCCAATCAGTGCCATATGCCAGGCATATTAATGCATGGCAATAAGGCAAGGCACGGTTTAGGCCAGAGATATTCAATTGCGAGCTGGCACATCTCCAGTGCAGGACACACTCCTGAGCCGCCGGAAAAGGTGAGTTTTGCGGTGATCCCGATTTATGATTCTGCAGGGAAGGCCAGCACCCGACGCTGGAGTCTTTTAGGGATCTGTACAACCACCAACCACAGCACAGCATTTTATAAGGGTTTTAAAGCGGACCGAAACCCACATTTTTAACTAGCATCCCCTGAATTGCTCCCCCCATGAAGAGCATGTTTTGCCAATTTTCACTGCTTCAGCGTCACTCTAATCCCAGATAATGGCGCCTGTTTTAGCTGTAAAGCTCCGCCTCCTCCATTCATTGTCAGTGATGTGTGTGGCAATGATGTCATTGCCACACCTATGCAATGACTGATGAACTGTCATCTTACAGAGAGGGACAGCAAATAAATCAGGTGTTCCAGGGCAAATCGAAAAGGGAATATATCCATTTCTAGTTCTACACCCAGAGAAGGGAGTTTCGGCAGGGGATTTGGCCAAATGTATTTTACAGGTTTTGGTCCGCTTTGAATGGGTATAGGTCAACTTTTAAACCTAAAGCGGAGCAAAACCCACAGGAGCCTGGCATGGAATCTAAAAGATTCCAGAGTCGACCGCTGGCGTTCCATCGGGGCATCATGAATCGGGATGCCCTGCTGTGTGAACCTCCCCGGGCGCCAATACACACTCACTTTTTCCCGTTCCAAGGGTGCATGCATGGGCTCTCATCCAATGAGAGCCGCCCCCGCTGAACTGACTTAATTTGGCAGGTAGCTCTCATTGTTAATGGAAGTGCACGCCCTCCCGCCATCCCCATTATAGTCAATGTGAGTCGTTTACCAAAATATAGTAAAAGGCACCCATGCAGCGGCCATTGGACTGAGGAGAGGTGATTGTAACCGGGCGAACTGGGGGGTTTCACACAGGGGTATCCCCATTTGGAATGTCCCAGCGCAACGGAGCAAAACCCTGGAAAGTCAAAATGGGTTTTGTTTCACTTTAAAGTGGACCAAAACCCACAGCCAATCGATTCCCTCCCCCGGACATTCATAATTGGGATGCCCCGCTGTGTGAAACCCCTTCCCCCCCAGGTTGCCCATACACTTACCTTCTGTCCCAGCCCAACGGTGCAAGCCGTGGCCGCGTGCCCCAACACCCAGGATAGTCAAAATTCTGGGGTTATAGCTGTGCTTCGCACAGACAGAGCAGAGCTGGGGTCAGGGAAAGGTCAGCAATCCCAGAATGCAGAGCGACACAGTCAGAAGACACTTCCTGTTTGCAGGCTGCCTGATGCTCCATGAGCCGCCATCTTGAATGTTTAAAGGCTCAGAAAATGCAGTAGATGCAGGTAGGGTGATTTTTAATGTGAGCAATCTGTATGCACAGGGTGTGGGCTCTTATTCAGGGTGAAGGTCTGGTTTAAAGCTTTCCTGTCTAATCTGTACCAGGTCTGTGAAGACCCAAACTATAGCCCTGTATTTAGGAGATACTCGCCGTTCTCTACTCGAGCTTTGCATTACAGGGGACAGGAAAAGGCTGCATACTGCAGTGACCAACGCCCCACCATGAGAGGAGGCCTGCGTCTGGTCCTCTAATGCAGGGATGAGTAAAGGGGGAGGGAGTTGCTTCATTACTATTATTTATACAGGATCTTTCAGGGCCTGGGAACCAATTTACAGCCCAGTTTAACCCTATAATCACTGTATAATATTCAGCAAACAGGCAAATTAATCCTCTATAGAAACTCGGGGCCTTGGTTTGCATACAATTGCAATCGCATGTGTTAAACCCTCTAATGTAGGGCTCACTGGTGCGATGGGGGTAGGTTGGTTTAGTGCCCATAGAGTTGCAAAAGGTAGGTTTAGATCCACTTGATTAGTCTCTGTTCAGAAAAGGTTAATCCATTCACGTCACTCTCTTTATATTGCAGATCTTCGGAAAGGTATGACCTGTACTGTAGCAGCAGAGGAGCAGAGAGGAGGGGTCCCACCACCCACCGCCCATTCCCTTCAGCCGCAGGTGCCTTGCTGGAACGCCGCCAGCCCGCGAGGGTCCCCGCCTCTGCGTTCAAGATGCGACCCGGCGGGGGAGCAAAAGTGAAAAATTTTAATTTCTTTTCCGCTCACTGTAATTACGTCTATAAATAAAACGTTTCTGCTTTGTACATGGCGAGCGGAGTCTCCTCGTGATTATTTAATAATGGGTCACCGTAGGGAAGAGCTGACGCGCGCGGGGGATCATGAAAGAGTTACAATGAGAACTCACCCGCGCGTGACATCCCGCGCTGCACCGCGGCATGACCATTAAGCAAAGTGCACGGCGGGTACTCGGGACTCTGCGCTCCCCTCCTCTAATAACAGAGCATCATGTGACAGCTTAATATCCCGCCTAATGCTCGCTCTATCTCTAATTATACAACACGCGTCCTATAGTGACATCACCGCCATTACATTGTATTAAAGAACATCAACTGCTCCACAGGAAAAATGGCATTTATGTCTATTTATTATAAAGCAATCACTGTGCTTACTTCTCTTTGAGGATGTTACTTTTAAAATGTTTATTGAAATCTATAATAAAAGAAACGGACTCAGTAGACAAATAATGTAAAGCCACAAAGACAGAAAGAAGTGGGAAGTTCCAAACCAGCAGCCTATTTATAGTGGACCCAAAGCCCTTCTATTCTAAGTATGTCACACACCCCGCTTCAAGACATTCATTACATGTGGGTATACTGACCTGTAGATGGCGATCTTGCAGAGATGTCAATAAAAAAAAAGGTAAGACTCTCCCGGCCCATAAATACCTGGGACCTCCCACTCATTCCCCAGTCTTTCATCTCTGCAGAGGCGAGCAAGTCAGAAGATGGATGTCTCCTCCTTGCAGGTAGCCGGGATGACTCCCGGCCCTCTATTCTTCTATTACTGACTGGATCCCTTTATTTAAGTTACTTGCCTCCCAGCCTAGGCTGCTCGTCCGGGCAATGGTAGATGGCACCCTAGGTGCTCAGGAGCCGTGAGACTGCATAACAAGGGGTAGGCGGCTATCCGGGTTTGGTGATCCCGGTTTGGGGTGCCCCGTCCCTTGGCCCTATCCTAGCATGGATTCCCCCTCTCCCGGATACCCTGGGGGGGGGGGGGGGGGCGGGTCCTTTATGGATTCTTGTTACTTTATTGTGTGTGTTAGTGCTTTACTGTGCTTGTTTGACTTCACAAGACTGGCGCCGGCGGGTCCGCAGCGCCGGCCCTCCGGTGTGTGGCAATGGCTGCTGTAGGCGCCCATGAGGTGCTTTTTCTCCTCAGGGCGGGGGGCCGGGCGCTCGCGCGCGTGCCTACGGCCTGCCCCCGTGCTGCGGGCGCCGTGTTCAGGTCCCGACTTCTGGCCGGGAGAGACGGGGGAGGGGCGGGGCCGGGCACGACGCGCGAACCACGCCGGCCCGCCCTCCCTCTTCCTACTGCACACAACGCGTCTTCCACTTCCCCTTCTGCCTGTGCGGTACTCGGGTGGGGTGAAGGTCGGGTGAGTGGCCTGTGGCCCATCAGATGCTCTGTTGTTAACTCTTTAAGTACATTTGCTAGCATGGTCTGATTGCTATTAAAGGGGGGTTCTCCCAGTCCTAGGGTCCCTGGTTAAATTTAGTTGGCTTAAAATTCCTCCCACTCGGGACTTAAAGGGGCATCCCGGGTTGCATTACTGCCTAATTCCCTTGGAGCACTGTACATATATACATATATATATAAAAAATCACCATATGGAGGCTTCCCCGGATACTGGGCTTGTGCCCCCCTCGGGGCAATCCAGGCTGTGTTTGGGGTGTGGGGTATCCCTTTTGGGGGATGATGTGTTTCTTTGTGTACCCTGTGCGCAACGGTTTATTACGCGGCAGACCGGATCTCGGGCGTCTGGTTCTGCTCCGCCAGTCTCCTCTCCGTCTCCCCCTTGCTTGACACGTACCCCATGTGATGTGGTAATTGGAGGGGAGTCGCAATCTGAGGTGTGTGCCAGATTGACCAATCTTGAAAGATTGTTTTCCAGTGCCGTTGCTAAAAAGGCCACATCAAAGCGAAAACATTTGTATTCAGCCACGCAGGCCCTTGATATGGAGGAGTTTTACTCCCTGGATTGGTCTGATTGCTCCCCGCGTGAGGAAGGGGAGCTGTATGAGGAGTCTGAGGGCTCCGATGACCAGCAGTTTGTGGGTGCTGATACCGAGCAGGGCCAGGGGGATTCCGTGGATACCTCTAGGGTCCTGGCTCATATGTTTGAGGTCCTGGCTATTTCTCCCCCCCGAGGCGGCTCCCCCGCTGAAGGGGGAGTTCTTTGAGGTAACCGAGCCGCGTTTGGAATTTCCTTATCAAAAGCATTTTGATGGTATCATTCTCAAGGAATGGGAGAGGCCGACTCGGCTTCCGGTTGTCCCTCCGGGCTGGGACAAAAAATATCCCTTCCCGGCGGACGCGGTGAAGCCCCCCATAAACAAACGAGGGGATAGCCAACAGGGTCCCCAGAGATGGGACAACCCTCGTTCACAGCAGGGGGAACAACAAAAATATTTACAGAAAAGGAAAATGGACCAGAGAACTCCACCTCCCCTTGACGAGGAAAATAATCTGGAAAGATCTAAAAGGGATTTTTTAGACGGAGGCGCAACGTGCGCCGCAATAAACGCAGAAATAAGGCAAGAAGGAAGCAGCATAAAGAACCCTGCCCCCCCATACCTACCAATCTCACAGAGAGAGAGAAATCTGAGCCTATTTCATCAATAACCCCAGACCCAATAGACGTTAATCTTTCACAACTGATAGAAGTTGACAAAGGGGTGGGTACCATCAACCCGACCAATGTCCCACAATTATTGGAAACCAACAAAGAGATGGATATCATTAATCTAACTGATCTGATTTTAGCAAAAGATCAGGAACACCTGCTCCGACTCGGGCTCAATTTTTGCCCAACGAAAGGCTTAGACCTGTTTCATATAACAAAGGATATCCACCTCTTTGCGAGGAAGATACTATGCCGCTTTCAATTTATGGATAAGGAGGGACCACCTGGTGGACAAAGAGATCCACCTATTCCGTCGGGGTCACAGTTAGAACAAGACATGATGGATCTCGGATTAGAAGTGGCAGGTCAATGTATATGGGAAAAGCCTTTGACCCAATTCAAAAAGCCCTCCTCGTATTACCCTTCCATCGGTCTCAACCACAACGTGGCAACATTTGTAAACCTAACAGTATCCAACGTAGAGGAACTCCGACAAAAAACAAAAAAATCATCAAACCTGGGAAAGGAGCTTGTAACCGCCATCCGGGAATTGGAGTCAAATAATGACCTAATCATAAAACCAGCGGACAAAGGCGGTAACATAGTAATCATGTCCAAAGATCAGTATATTGACATGTGTCTACGAATTCTTAACAACAAGGATTGGTATGTTAGGGCCCCCACGTCCAGGCTGGCAACTAACGCCCAGGAATACCATGCCATAATCAAACAGGCTCACGACCAGGGGGTGATTGACTCCCGTACGGCCGGGTTCCTGGAGACGCCCCACCCGACAACACCAACGTTTTATGCCCTTCCCAAGGTGCATAAGTCGTTGGTGTCACCTCCAGGACGACCGATCGTGTCGGGTATGGGGGCGCTCACAGAGAATGCGAGTAAGTATGTGGACCAACACCTTCAGCCCCTGGTCGTAAGCCTGCCATCCTATGTGAAGGACACAGGGCACATTCTACGTGTCCTGGATGGAATGTGGGTGGATCCTGGTGCGTTTTTGGTCACCCTGGACGTGGAGGCCCTATACTCAAGTATCCCTCATGGTAAGGGCCTGAGAGCCGTAGAAACATTTTTGAATGAGCTGGATGTGGCGGAACATAATCACAATCTCTTCCTCCTCCGGCTCCTCCACTTCGTCCTCACCCACAATATGTTCCTTTTCAATGGGACACTCTACCACCAGGTACAGGGAACAGCGATGGGGACAACATGTGCCCCGTCGTTTGCTAACCTGTACCTGGGATGGTGGGAGAGGGGACTGTGGGCGGAGGACGAAATGGCCAAGTACCTGTGCCACGTTTCGGCGTGGCACAGGTACATAGATGACATCTTGGTCATATGGGAGGGGCCGGAGGGGGAACTGAAGGATTTTGTCCACATGCTCAATGACAATGACTTGAATTTAAAATTCACAAGCCATTGGGACCTAAATCGGGTTACTTTCCTCGATTTAGAAATACAGAAGGACAAACAAGGGCAAATCAGCACAGTATTGTACAGAAAGGATACATCAGCTAACACGATGTTGAGAGCAACCAGCTCACACCCGGCTCACTTGTTGCGTAGCATCCCGTATGGTGAGTTTATAAGGGCTCGCCGCAATTGCTCCTCCATACAAGCCTTCAAAATTGAAGCTAAAAATATTTGGGCAAGACTACAAGCGCGGGGATATAGCAAGCCAATTCTCAAAGCTGCTTATAAAAAAGCCCGTCGTTTAGATAGACAGCAACTATTATATAAACCGAAAGTTGTAAAAAAAGACACCGGCCCAGCACTAATTCTCACATACACGGATGCACATGCCACTATCCGGAGAATTCTCCAGACAAACTGGCCTATATTGCTGAATGACCCTTTCTTAAAAACCTTTTTACCTCCAAAACCCAAAATAATATTCAGGCGACCCAATAATCTCAAGGACCAGCTGGTGCACAGCCACTTCTCAGAACATCAGAGAGATGGCTGTTGCACAGTCTGGGGAACATACCAATGTGGAAGTTGTAGCATGTGTCAGTTTATATTACCAGGAACTGAAACAATACTCAATAAGGATAAATATAAATTAAGACACTTCATCAACTGCAATACAAGTAATGTTATATACTTACTCACTTGCGGTTGCGGTAGCTTTTATGTTGGAAAAACGAATCGCCCCCTAAAAAAACGACTATATGAGCATCAATATAGTATTAAAAAGAATAACGAAAAAACCCCAGTGGGCCGCCACTTCAAAAGATACCATAATAGCAATCCGGCCACACTCAAATGTCAAGGTTTAGACAGGATACATCCATCCATGAGGGGGGGCGACCTTGAAAAGGGTACGCTAAGAATTGAGACACGTTGGATACATAGACTTAAGGCACACAAATATCCAGGCCTGAATGAGACACTCACTTTTGCTCCATTCTTATGAACTATAAAGACACCCTGCTTTGGGACATGTGGGAGGCCGGGAGGCAGCCACCAGTGGACGGAGAATGTCAGGTATGCGGCGGGAGGATAGGTAGAGCCACTCGTAGTTCCCCCTGAGCCCTAGGTAACAAGATATATTTAACAATAAAAAGGAGGGGAACAACACCCCCCCCCCCCTTTTTTTGAAGTTTTTTACTGCAGTGCCCAAATATGCTTGATCTGTCTGCAAAAAGAGACGTATGCCCAGCAATTATTCTTAATGAAACTAGGCCAGTACACCAGTGGCACATTTTTAAGGAATAATAAACAGCCGATAGACCATTTTGGGTTAGAACCCCCCTTTTTGAACAAATAAATGCATGGATAAGTACCCTGCATATGGATAGAGACACCATCACAAAACCATTAGCACAGACCGGATTAGTGAGTGGGATAACCACCTTCATTTATCTTTATACTCGGGAGTGATCATGATTAACACCGAGACAATAGATTGTGGGCTAATCAGATCAGGATTAATGTAATAAATAAAATAAGAAAAAACTAACCTACCCAAAACCAGAATTAGAATTAGGCATTAGAACAAAATGGGGAATAATCATTAGGGTTTATTTATACTCAGTGGTGGCGACCACGCTGGATTCCTGTGACACAGGAATCCCCTGATACAGCAATGCATGCATTAGGACCTCAAGAAAATGGCGCATGTATGCAGACCAGCAATAAGTGGGGTGACAAGCTGTGAGGGCGGGCTGTGGCATTAATCATCTCAAGCTCGAGAGACACACAACAAGTCCTGTAATAGAAGCACTTGTTAATAAACACAGACATACGATCATGATAAGCGCTTTTAAAGCGCTGGAGGCCTGAGCCACAACAAAATGGCGCATACCTGCAGACATCAGTAAGCATAGGGACGGCGCGCGAGGTCACTTCCGGTCAGCTGACCGGGAGTTATCTCTCAGTGCTTCCAAATATGGGGCACTGACACTCGCGCGCCGTCAGCCAGCGCAGGCAGAGGAAACCATCTCTCCCCGAACTTGGAGCTACACGTTTAGTGGGTGAAGGTGGGAGCAACGGGTGGACACACTCACCTCTGCAGTTTGTGACCGCGCAGGCTGCACTGCAGTTTCTTCAGAAGAGGGACTGGTTTTGAAACCATGTGAAGGTAAGGCAGCCCAACTAAAAGACTGATTGGGACTTAGACAAACTGAGGGGCCTTACAATATCATGCACAGCTGATAATCATATCTCCCCCCACAGATCCCTCAAGATCTTCACACTATCGTAGCGCAGGGAAAGATGATACACATAGTGCTACTAGCACATCAAGACTAAGGTAATCCCAGGGCAATATTATGTGGAAGTACGGTGGGAATATACAAATAATTATCTAAAGGGGACTTTCTCTTTCACCCCCTCCCACACAGAATCAGATATCCCTGTACCAGAAACAGATATAGAGAGGGACAAGAGGGAATCTTCCACCCCCGCTAAAACCTGACATTCTCTGAAAACCACACTGGAAACCAGGTATTTCAAGTATGTCCCTTATCTGTTGGGCTTTGAAATTTATGCTAACAGCAATAATCTGTTATATAACATGTATAGTAATATTTCTCCTGCGGTGTGCCATAAAAGGCACAATTAATATTGTGGATGGGATGTATGTTTAGAGCAATAACCGTTCCACATTATGTATGATTCGCTTTTGTAGTGTGCCATAAAAGATAAAATATGGAATTAAATAATATTCCAAGATAGATATAATCATGGACATCCATGAATCAAAGAAAATACATTTCAAGCTATATATAACCTTATGCATTTATCGATAACCATAGTAAAAGCATATTCTTTCTCTCTTTTTGCCATATGCAACAGGGCACTGAGGAAGCCTACTTGGCGAAACATGTCTGCCCTATCTGGCCGGCTACCGGACCAGTAAGAGAAAAACAATAGTTACCTTGGTTTTAGAAATGTGTATCAGACTGCTATTGTTGTACTTTGTTGTATATTAATATGAAATATGGTAAGGAGAGATTGATTGTAAATAGATGTTGTATCCCAAAAAAATGGGAAATCATATGAAATCAACCTGATGTCATTTCTCTCTGTATTTATATGTTTTTAATATTTTTCTAACAATAAAAAATGGTTAAGCATTTATAATCTTATGGAGGTGTGGTGGATATACTGGGTCTGATTGTTACAATCCAGGACTAGACCTAGTCCGGAAATTTTGGTTGGTATGGTGAGGATAAACACATTGACCAGATGGCTTGTCATGGTTTTGCCAGTGTTGGGTCGGCCTTGCGGCCGGTTTGTGCTTCAGCGCTTTTATTGGTAGCTGCCAGGTCAGTTGTTAGAGGATTGTTGACCTCTTCCGGGCTTGACCCGGCTAGTGAGGAGTTTGCCAACCTTAAGCACTGTGAGTTATTTTTGTCCTTTGTGCTGTCCGCCCTGGATGACACATTGGTGATGTGTAGCAGAGCTTCGGCCTTGCTTGTGGTTATCCGGCGGTCGGTTTGGTTACGCCAGTGGGTGGCTGATTTTGTGTCCAAAAAGTCGCTTACGGCCCTTCCCTTTGTGGGGTTGCGGCTCTTTGGAGAAAAATTGGATTCGGTGGCAAAGGGAGGTAAGTTACCTCAGCATAAGAAGCAGCGTCGCCCCTTTCGGGGGGCGGCTTCCTTCTCTCAGTCCTTTCGTGGGGCTAAAGTTGGCAGGGGTTCGGCCTTCCCTTCATCCAGAGGTGATTCTTGGCCTAGGGGCAGGGGTCGGGCCCGTCCAGGACACAGTTGGGGCTCTAAGCCTAGAGCCGCTGCCAAGCCGGCTCAGCAATGAGGGGGCGCCCTCACCCTTGCGGGTGGGGGGACGGCTGCAACTCTTCTCCCGGGTCTGGGTCCAAGAGGTCTCGGACAGGTGGATTCAGGAAGTGGTGTCTTCCGGTTACAAGCTGGAGTTCGAGTTCCGGCCCCCTCCCAGATTCTTCAGGTCTCGAGTGCCGTCAGATCCTCTGGCCACCCAGGGGCTTCGGGCGGCAGTAGCAAGTCTCTTGGACATGGCTGTCATCTGTCCGGTGCCCCTCTCAGACCGGGGCCTGGGCTTCTATTCCAATTTGTTCACGGTGCCAAAGAAGGACGGATCCGTTCGTCCCATTCTGGATCTGAAGTTGCTCAACAGGTTCGTCCGTCCCCGGAAGTTCCGTATGGAAACTCTGCGCTCAGCCATCCACTCACTTCGTCGGGGACTGCATGACGTCCATAGACATCAAGGATGCTTACCTGCATATTCCAGTATTTCCGGCACACCAGAGATTCCTCAGGTTTGTCGTGGACAATCGACATTTTCAGTTTGTGGCTCTTCCGTTTGGCCTTACCTCGGCTCCAAGGGTTTTTACCAAGGTGTTGGCAGGAGTGATGGCCATCCTCAGAGCCAGGGGTGTCCGCATCGTGCCCTATCTGGACGATCTTCTCATCATGGCATCTTCCCTAAGTCAGGCGCAGATGGATACCAGGACTGTGGTGTCCACTCTGGAGAGTTTCGGTTGGGTGATCAACTATCCCAAGTCCTGCCTCACTCCCTCCAGGGTGGTGGAGTTCCTGGGAATGTCTCTGGATACTTCTCAGGCCAGGGTGTTTCTCCCCCGAGCCAAGGTTCTTCTGATTCAGGAATTGACTCAGCGTCTCCTATCCATTCCTCGCCCGTCCATGCGTCTAGGGATGCGACTGGTGGGATTGATGGTGGCATCGTTCGAGGCGGTTCCCTTTGCCCAGTTTCACACAAGGCCGCTCCAGCTCCATCTCTTGGCGGCCTGGGACGGGTCCCCGCTGTCATTGGCTCAGTCCTTTCTGATGTCCCCCCGGGGGCGGCGTTCCCTTCGGTGGTGGCTGAAACCAAGCAATCTGACGAGGGGCAGGTCCTTTCTGACCCCTCGTTGGGAGATGGTCACCACGGATGCCAGCCTGTCAGGTTGGGAGGGATTTTGGAAGGATCTTCAGTTTCAGGGGCTGTGGGGGCCTCAGGAGGCTCATGATCCCATCAATGTTCTGGAGCTGAGAGCCATCAGGTTGGTTCTGGCTCACTTGACTCAGTTGCGGGGACTACCGGTTCAGGTTCGGTCGGACAATCGGACGGCGGTCGCCTACATCAATCACCAGGGAGGGACTCGCAGCAGGCGTGCACTCAGGGAAGTGTCTTTGATTCTGGATTGGGCAGAGGGCAATGTGTTCCGGGAGTGGAGAACACGGAGGCGGACTCCCTGAGCAAGGGGGTCATCTCGCCGGGGGGAATGGTCGCTCAGCCCCAAGGTGTTTCGGTCGCTTTGCCACCGGTGGGGGACTCCGGAGGTGGACCTCTTTGCCTCTCGTCACAAGCTTCCGGCATTTGTGTCTCTCTCGCGGGATCCGCTGGCTCTGGCAGCGGATGCCATGTCTCTGAACTGGAGGGATCTGGGGTTTCTGTACCTGTTCCCTCCGTTTCCCATTGTGGGCAAAGTGGTGCGCAAGCTGGCCCTAGAGGGCGCGTCAGCAATCCTGGTGGCTCCAAGGTGGCCAAGACAGGTTTGGTTCGCAGACGTGGTAAGGTTGGCAGAGGATCAGTTAGTTCCGCCCCTTCTGCCGGATCTACTCACTCAGGGTCCACTGTTCTACCCCAATTTACCAACGCTGGCTTTGACGGCGTGGTTGCTGAAACCTCCATCTTGAGGGAGGAAGGTCTTTCTGATGCTGTCATTCAGACTCTGGTTAGGGCTAGAAAGAAGGCTTCCTCTGCCATCTAGTATAGGATTTGGAGGTCTTATATTGATTGGTGTGAGGTAAGGGCCTTGCATTGCAGGGCGTTTTCTATCCCTAGGGTCTTGGAATTTCTGCAACATGGTCTGGACCGAGGTTTGCAGCTTAGTACGCTGAAAGGGCAGGCGGTTTTCTTTCAAAAGTCTTTTGCTCTTCATCCTCTGGTTAAGACTTTTTTCCAGGGGGTTACGCATGTGCTGCCTCCTAAGAAGTCTTTGCTCCCAGTTTGGGATTTGAACTTGGTTCTTTCTGCCTTGCAGGGTCCTCCTTTTGAACCTTAGCAGGATATTGCGCTCTCTGCGCTTACTCAGAAGGTTGTTTTTCTGGTTGCCATCACTTCTGTTCGACGTGTTTCGGAGTTGGCAGCCTTGTCCATTATGGCCCCTTACTTTGAGAGGCATCAGGACAAGGTTTTTTTCCGCTTCAAGCCAGATTTCCTTCCTAAGGTGGTCTCTGCTTTTCATCTTAATCAGGATATTGTTCTTCTCTCCTTGTGTCCTAAGCCTAGTAATGACAAGGAGAGGGTTTTGCATTCTTTGGATGTGGTTCGCTGCGTGAAGTACTATTTGGTGGCTACTTCCCCTTTTCGTAGCACTGACGCCCTTTTTGTGGTGCCCTCTGGGCCTAGGAAAGGTTTGGCTCTCGCCAAGTCTTCCATTAGTAAATGGATTCGTCAGGCCATTGTTGGGGCCTATTCTGCTAAGGGGAAGGTTCCCCCTTTTCGTGTTACTGCTCATTCTACTCGTGCTGTTGGGGCGTCCTGGGCCTTCCAGCACCAGGCTTCTGTTGAGCAGGTTTGTAAGGCTGCTACTTGGTCTTCGGTTCACACTTTTTCCAAGTTTTACAAGGTTGATGTGCGGGCCTCAGTGGATGCTGTTTTTGGCCGCAAAGTTCTGCAAGCTGCAGTGGTTTAAGTTTGTGCATTATTGCCTTGTTTTGGATCCCCGCCCTTTATGGACACTGCTATTGGATGTCCCACATGTAATGAATGTCTTGAAGCAGGGTGTGTGACATACTTAGAATATTACCATTTTGTGAATACTCACCTGTAAAATGGGTATTATAAGTCATATGTCACACACCCTGCTTCACCCTGCCCTTTTGTATTCTGGATCCTTTTATATGGTGAACCTTTGTTAGGTTTAATTGGCTTTCCTGGTCCCTTGATCTTACTGCTATCTTTATACTGGGGAATGAGTGGGAGGTCCCAGGTATTTATGGGCCGGGAGGGTCTTACCTTTTTTTTTATTGACATCTCTGCAAGATCGCCATCTACAGGTCAGTATACCCACATGTAATGAATGTCTTGAATCGGGGTGTGTGACATACTTATAATACCCATTTTACAGGTGAGTATTCACAAAATGGTATTATTGCCACAACGCAAACCTATAGAACAGGGATGGAAGATCGTACTTATCCTTTTACACTCCTTCCTTTAATTTTTTTAATATCCTTATTTCTTCTTTTTTCTTATATTTTATATATATATATATTGTCAGGATCTGGGGCCAACGGCAATGACTCTGAAGACATTTCTTAGTCAAATAATAAGCGATTTATTAAAAACAAAGTCCAAAAGGCAAAATCTCTTAACTTTAGAATATAAAGCAGCATACAATGCAGTACAGCAAGCGGTTACCTCACCAACTTTAGCAATGTCCAGCATAGGATAATAACAGCGTATTGCAAGTCCTAGATATCATAGGTCCTCTTTCAGGGAATACAAGTCCAGGCTGTTAATCCACAGGTTCCAAGAACAGATAACACATAAAGTCAGTATTGAAAGCAGCAGCACAGGCTCCTCATCCCAGTCTCTCCCTCTCCACACTGGAAGCCTCAGCGGCTCCTTTTATAGGGCTTCCTTTGCAATTAGCCTCATCACCTGTTTAAGAACTGGGAGTAGGGGAAAAACCTGTAGAGGACCCGGGATGTAAATTGGATCTCTGATATCCCGGCATGGATTGTGCCTGACTGCAAAACTCATGGGAAATATAGACCCCATCCACCACTTTTCTATACACTTTACCACATAATATATATATATATATATATATATATATATATAATCCGCGCAATAGCCACAGCACATCCTTGTATACCCTCCATATTCATGCTTGTGCCCATTCAAATTTGCCAGGTGTACGCCAGCAAGGAAGCCGGATCTAAGTCGCGCCTGCACCACGAGAGCAAGGCCGGAGAGTATATGGCAAGTTTATGGTTGTGGCGTTGCTAAGCCAAAGCTCCACTTAAGATTATCAGGCCCTGACTTGGATGTGAACGGCCAATAATAAGAAATACATTTCCTGGGGTAAAATGGTCACATCTGGCCTTTCCTCACTGTTCTATAAATAGTCTTATATAGAACATAACGCATATTTATTGGAATACAAATAACTTAAAGGGACATTCTAAGCAAAGGCTTAAATTACTGTAGCTTCTTTCTGCACTCTCCATGCTGGCTGTCAGCACTGTCAATACTTTACATATTGATAAACCCTGCTGAACTTGCTGCTTTCTGCCGATTCCTCTTATTCAGTCCCCAAAATGTTGCACTGAAACCATGCATGAAGCAGTCATCCGCTGCTGCTCAGGAGGCCCAGCTGAAGGGAGGGAGTTTGCTAGGGTTTATGAGGAAATATAAAGCAGGCCGGATAAAATCTTGCATTAAGAGAGCAGGTTCAGTTAACCCTTTGACTGGAATGTCCCTTTGAATTTCCAGTCCAGGTAATAACCTAAAAAAATATATACTCACCTTTTCCCCCACAGCTCCTCGAAGGCACCTTCATATTTAGCAGCGACGGAGAACGCGCAATTCCATCCTCCATTGTTGGGCAGACCTGGTGATTTCCATCATCCCCTAAAACTCCTACTCCATTTATTGCAATGGGGGGTGGGGGTGCTGAACCCGCTTTGGCACGCCCCCTCTATTGCTGTGAATAGAGCAGGCTTGTGGGGTCATAAACAAGGCTCCATGGACGCCTCCATTAGAGGTCACCAGAGATGAAAGATGGGATCACATGCCCCCCGCCATTGGTAAATATGAAGATGTTGGAACTGCAGGCGAGTAAACAAATTTAAAGCAAAACAAGACCCACAATTGGCCAGCATGGAACCTTAAAGATTTCATGGCCGTCCCCTGGATTTTCTCTGGAGCATCCCAAATCACGCTGTGTGAAACCCCCAGAAAGTCCCAAAAAACTCACCTTTCCACATGCCAACGGCGCATGCGATCGTTCCTGTCCAGTGAGAGCTGCCAGCTATGTAATTCGGCAGGCGAATCTCATTGTTTACAATGGGGAGCACAAATCCCCGGCCATTCAGATAGCCTGGAAGATCGCGCACACAGTGCATGCTCCCTATTAATTAGAATGAGAGCCACTTGCCAAATGACATCATAGCAGGCGGCTCTCACTGGATGAGGGCTCGCACATGCGTCAGAGTTTTTTGGGGGCTTCCTGGGGGTTTTCACACAGCTGGACATCCCACAGCGGGTGCACGAAACAAAACCCAGAAAAGTTTTGTTGAGCTTTAAAGTGGACCAAAACCCAGGATTATGACTATCCTACGTTTTGGTCCTTTCCCCCGGGGCACCCCGCTGCGTAACCCCCCCCCCAGTTCGCCGACATTAACGCACCTCTTCCCAGTCCTACCGCGCATGCGCGGCTGCTCGTCCAATCAGCACTCTCGGAGCCGCTGATGTCACGTCTAAGGCCAGTGGCGTTTCTGCTTTGTACATGGAGAGCGGAGTCTCCTTGTAATTTAATAATGGGTCACCATAGGGAAGAGCTGACGCGCACGGGGGATCAGGAAAGAGTTACAATTAGAACTCATCCGCATGTGACATCCCGCGCTGCACCGCGGTGTGACCATTAAGCAAAGTGCACGGCGGGTACTCGGGACTCTGCGCTCCCCTCCTCTAATAACAGCGCATCATGTGACAGGTTAATATCCCGCCTAATGCTCGCTCTATCTCTAATTATACAACAGACGTCGTATAGTGACATCACCGCCATTACATTGTATTAAAGACCATCAACTGCTCCACAGGAAAAATTGTATTTATGTCTATTATAGAGCAATCACTGTGCTTACTTCTCTTTGAAGATGTTACTTTTAAAATGTTTATTGAAATCTATAATAAAGGAAACGCACTCAGTAGAACAAATAATGTAAAGCCACAAAGTACAGAAAGACGTTCCAAACAGCAGCCTATTTATAGTGGACCCAAAGGCCTTCTTTTGCCACAACGCAACCCTATAATACAGGGCTATGGGGTGGGGGGGAATGGAAATAAATCTCTTCCTAATATTGTATAATGATGTAACATTTAGAAACATTATTCAAAAATCTATTTTCTGTTCTCTGAATCTAATCTGCCCCAAGGCCCCAATCTTCATGATGCCCCAAGACCCTTATTTATAAAAATCCTTGATGAGCAGCAATTGGGTGTTCGAGTGGTGAGAGCGTTCTCCAATCTCTCCTGTCCCTTATCCTTGAATCTTCATGCTGCCCCAAGGCCCTTAGTTACAATCTAATCTGCCCCAAGGCCCCAATCTTCATGATGCCCCAAGACCCTTATTTATAAAAATCCTTGATGAGCAGCAATTGGGTGTTCGAGTGGTGAGAGCGTTCTCCAATCTCTCCTGTCCCCTTATCCTTGAATCTTCATGCTGCCCCAAGGCCCTTAGTTACAATGGCTGATACTTGTATCATTTCCTGCCTGGACAGTGCCTTTAAAGGGGATCAAGATCCACCACAATAGGCCCAGGAATCTATAAGAATCCAGAATCAGGATGCCCCTCTGTGTGAAACCCCCTAGGTCACCCCGTACACTTATCTTGCTTCACAGTCCAACTGTGCATGTGTGAGCTGTGGCCACATCCCTGCTATCCCTCTAGCAGGGCGCGTGCCTGTGGCAGCCATTTGTGAATGGCCGGTGCGGGCACGCTCCCTGTTAGAGGCAAGCGGGGGATGCGGACGCCCGCGCTGGGAGTGCGCTGATTGGACGAGCGTTCGCTCATGTGCCGTAGGACCGGGAAGAGGGTAGTTCCCTTGGTGATCTGGGGGGTTTCACACAGTGGGGCACCACCAATCAGGGTGCCCCTGGGGAAGGGACCATAACTCAGGATAGTCATAATCCTGGGTTTTGGTCCACTTTAATCATAAATATAATTCCTGTTCTCTCCATCTAAGGCCCTTATTTGTAACAATCTGTGATGACCAGCAGTCAGGTGTTCTAGTGGTGATAGAGAGTTCCCCAATCCCCCCGTCTCTTATACTCGTAATAAATATTCATGCTGGCGCTTATATGATAGACTGATTTTCTGGTATCCAGCACGGGTTGCTTCATCTGTAAATTCTTCACATTTGGGTAATCCGCCACCAGGTGGCGCAGTCGACTGCAGAAAACTTGTGGCTCCTCCTGGCCCATAAAAGAGCAGGAATTACCCATAAACTCCTGTGGTTCTCTGCAGTCCTAACTGCGAAGACAGAAGATGACTCTCTGGATTTTCGCAGGCGAGCAGGGCATCCCATGCCCGTCGGCCCTGCAGGCCTATTCCCACCTGTTCCGGACCCTTCTGCCTCCCAGCCCTGGCTGATGGATCAGGTGACGGTAGGGGAGCGCCTGGGATCGGGTGCTCACGGAGCTATGCTCTGGGCCGCAGACCCTGTACTTAAAGGGTAGCCGGCTTTTAGGCTAATGGTGAGTCTATGTGTGTGTGGGGGGGGGGAGAAACCATTTATTGAATGTTTTTTACTTTCATTCCCACATGTCCTTCTCACTTTGCCTGGGTCCCCTCTTGGTATGTGTGGTGTTTCCTGTGTGGACCGTGTCATTGTCCCTCTGTCCTCCCTTCTCCCTCGCCCTTCCTCCGCTCCCGCTCTCTGCACTGCTGTCGGGGGGGGGGGGGGGGGCGTGGGACTTCCTGCGGCCGCCGCCGTCGCGGGCACAACTGTGTGCTCCGCGGCAGGGGTAGACTGACGGGGGGAGGGGGCTCCCTCCCTGTCTCCGGGTGCTTTTTTGCCCTTCCTGGTGCCCGGAGGTTCGCGCGATGACGCAATACGCATCATCGCAGCGCGGCCCGCCCCTCTAGGTTCTCGCATCGCTTCTCCGGCGCCATTGGCAGAGTAATCGCGTGTGTGGGCCTGCTCCCCTGGCCCTTCTGTTGCTACAGGGTCCTCCTCTGCTTCTGGGGTCTGGTTTTATCGGCGCTGCTGGTTCCAGGAGTCCTCCAGTGCGGCGAGCTTCGGAGCTTCTTCCTGGTACGTGAGTCCTGTCCCCTTTCTTTCTATACATGTGTGCATGTGCTGTGGGATGCTCATCCTGGCCACTTTTTTGTCTTCAGGTGCGACCCTTCTGTTTTTTTCTTGTGGTTTCTCCCGGTCATCCACCTCCCCCCCACTCCCCTCTCCTGCTTCTAACGGACATTGTGGGGGGACTCTGGGTGTGTGTGTGTGTGTGTGTGTGTGTGTGTGTGTGTGTATATATATATATATATATATATATATATATATATATATATATATATATTTTGGAGACATCAGAAGTTCCTGCAGTTCACTTTGGAGGATCAACACTACCAGTTTGTGGCCTTGGCGTTCGGTATCTCATCGGCTCCTCGGGTGTTCACCAAGGTTTTGGCGGGTGTCATGGCCCTCTTGAGGAGCCAGGGCATTCGCATTCTTCCTTACTTGGACGATTTGCTGATTGCTGCTCCATCTCAACGGGCCGAGAGCGAAACTCAGAAGGTACTCTCCACTCTCGAAGCCTTCGGTTGGGTGATCACTTACCCCAAGTCTTCGATCACTCCATCCTTGGTGAGGTCCTTCCTGGGCATGACGCTGGACACCTCCCAGGTCAAGGTTTTCCTCCCCAGTCAGAAGGTGGTGGGTCTTCAGACGCAGGCGGGGCTCTGCTGTCGTGCCCTCACCCCTCCATTCAGCTGGGGATGCAGTTGGTGGGTCTCATGGTGTCTTGCATCAAGGCGGTTCCCTTCACCCAGTTTCACATGAGACCTCTTCAGTTGAATCTTCTGTCCGTTTGGAAGCTTACACAGGAGTCCCTGGAGCAGGAATTTGTTCTGTCTCCTCTGGCCGGACAGTCTCTCTCGTGGTGGCTGGACTCAAGGAATCTTCTAGTGGGCAGGTCCTTTCTGCCTCCGTGCTGGGATATTGTCACCACGGACGCCAGTCTGTCCGGCTGGGGGGGGGTTGGCAATCGCTGAAGTTTCAGGGTCGGTGGGGCCCTCAGGAGGCTCTTACTCCTATCAACCTCCTGGAGCTCAGAGCGATCAGGTTGGTACTCTTTCAGTTGACTCCCCACCTACGGGGTCGTGCGGTCCAGGTCCGATCGGACAATCAGACGGCGGTCGCCTACATCCATCATCAGGGCGGGGACTCGGAGCAAACGAGCCCTCAAGGAAGTGTCCCTGATCTTGTCTTGAGTGGAGGAGAATCTTCCCTGCATCTCGGCAGTTTACATCCCAGGGGTGGAGAACCAGGAGGCGGACTCCCTGAGCAGGGGGTCATCTCGTTTGGGGGAATGGTTTTTCAGCAACAAGATCTTTCACGCCCTGTGTCGCCGCTGGGGTCAGCCGGATGTGGACCTGTTTGCGTCCCGTCACAACCACAAGCTTCCAAAGTTCGTCTCCCTGTCAAGCCTTCGCTACGGCAATTCCTTGGACGGAGTTCCGACTCCTCTATGACTTTCCTTCCTTTCCTCTGCTGGGTCGTGTGCTGCGCAAGATTGCCCAGAAGGGGGTACCGGCCATTCTGGTTGCCCCTCGTTGGCCGAGAAGAGTATGGTTCGCGGACATCGTCCAGTTGGCAGTGAATCACTTCGTAAGGCCCGAAGATCCAGGGCTCCTCACTCAGGGACAGCTGCGCCATCCCAATTTACAAGCTCTGGCTTTGACAGCTTGGCTGCTGAAACTTTCATCCTGATGGATAACGGGTTACCCGCCTCGGTTGTCGGTACCATGATTCAGGCTCGGAAAAATCCTCTTCTATGATTTATTACAGGGTCTGGCATGCTTACATTGCCTGGTGTCTTCCTCGTAGTACTTTTTCCATTTCCAGGATTTTGGAGTTTCTTCAACATGGTCTAGAGTCGGGTTTACAACTGAGTACCCTCAAAGGACATTTTTTGGCCTTGGCTATTTTTTTCCAAAAATCCTTCGCCAATCATAGGCTTATCAAGACTTTTTTCCAAGGTGTTACTCATGTACGTCCGCCGCGTAAGCCCTTTGAGCCCTTGTGCGATGCTATTGGTGCCTCTTGGGCTTTTCAGCACCAGGCCTCAGTTGAACAGGTTTGTAAGGCTGCTACTTGGTCTTCAGCATACTTTTTCAAATTTTTTACAAGGTTGACGTTAGGGCCTCAGCTGATGCTGTTTTTTGTCCCAAGTGCTTCAGGCGGTATTGGCTTGAACTGCCTGCTGTTGCTCTTAGGGGATCCCCCCTTCTTACTGGACACTGCTATTGGATGTCCCAAATGTGAAGAATTTACAGATGAAGAAACCCGTGCTGGATACCAGAAAAATACAATACTCACCTGTAGAGTTGTTTTTATGGTAATCCAGCACGGGTTGCTTCATCCCACCCTTGTTATCGTTGTCCTCTTTTGCCTTGTTATGGTGATTTTTGTTGAGAGAGTTCTTTTTTAGTGGGCTGTGTTTTTCTTAACATGGTCTTTGCCTCCTGGCTTCTTGCATTACTGCTTGTCAACATTGGAGTTTATGGGTAATTCCTGCCCTTTTATGGGCCGGGAGGAGCCACAAGTCTTCTACAGTCGACTGCGCCACCTGGTGACGGATTACCCAAATGTGAAGAATTTACAGATGAAGCAACCTGTGCTGGATTACCATAAAAACAATTCTACAGGTGAGTAATCACAGAATTGTATTTTTTCCCTATATCCAGTCCAGGTTGTCCCAGTGATGATATGTGGGTATTCCGCCCCCAGGGGGCGCTTGACTGCAAGATCAAAAGATGTAGCTCCTCCCGGCCCCCTATAAAGGCAGGTGTCCCTCCATCATACTCCCAGTGTTCATCTTGCAGTCTTGGCTGCAGAAGATCGTTGGATACTCTCGGATTTTGGCAGCAGAGTGGGGCCTCCTAGCCCGTTGGCCTCTGCGGGCCCTATTTCCACTGATCCCTTCTGACCCACTCCTGCCTTCCAGCCGCTGGCTGCTACGGGATCGTGACGGTAAGGTGAATGCCGGGGTCGGGCGTTCGGCAGAGCTACGCTCTGGACCGCAGACCCTGTTTAAAGGGTAGCCGGCTATAGGCTTATGGTGAGCCTAACAGGGAGGGAACCACTAGCTAGGGCTATAGGATTGCCTGTATGTCCCTCCTTGCCCACAAGCTTTATTGTGTGTGAGCCTTGTGTTTGACTTTGCACTTTTCTCCTTGCTGGCTCAGCTGGGCCTTGGAGCCTTTCATGCCTACCTCCCTCGCTCCCTCGTGGTTCCTCACGGGCCTTGCTGAGTCTACTCCCTCCATCTTGACTCTGTCACATATGCATTCTCTGGTGGCCGCAGCTGCTGCCTGGGATCCCATCTTCTGAGGTGTTCTGCGGCTCCGGGGACTGTCCATTGTCGGTGTCGTGAGTCCCTCTATTGAATGATCTGTTGCTTATTATTATGCATCTCGTTTTTTTGCGGAGTCTGATGGGCCTCTCCCTCTTTTTGTCTTTTGCATAGGTCGTGGGCTTAGTGGTTAAGGGTTGTGGTTCCTCCCGGTCCCCCTTTTTTATTAAGAGGGATCATATAGGTTTGGGACGTTAGTGCCTTGTAACCTTCCAATTGATGATTATTAATCACCATAATGGAGGCATCGGGGGATAGTGAGCTGGGGGCCCCATCTGGGCAGGGAAAGCTCTGCCCCTTGTGCAGTAAGAATCCTCTGGGCGGATTCAGCACTGTTTGTACCACTTGCACCAGGGGCATCATTTTGGACCATGACCGGGCGGACGTTCCAGCCCCTAGCCCTTCACTGCCTGCGGCCTCTCCGGACCCTCTGCTGCTGTACTCAGCCCCCAGTGAGGGGGAAGCCAGCAGGGGTCCCATGCTGATTTGGCGCATAGGCTGGCCATTCTCGAGAGACAAATCTCGCGGATGGCTCCTAATGAGGCCACGAGTAAGAAACGGCATATTGAGTCCGTTTACTCAGATAATGATGATCTTTTTGATGATCTGGGCGCTGTGGAGGAAGGTGATCTGCCAGATGCCATCACCTGATACCGCTTCCTTACGTGACCCGGCTGACAAGCGCATGGATCAGCTGGTCTCCCTTATTTTGAGTGGCATAAGGATAAGGTTGTTTTTCGCTTTAAACCTGATTTTTTGCCTAAGGTCGTTTCTCCCTTTCACCTTAATGAGAAAGTTGTCTTACCTTCCTTGTCACCAGCACCTGCTAATTTCAAAGAACGGACCCTCCATGCCTTGGATGTGGTTAGAGCCATAAAGTATTACCTGGCTGCGACTGAATCCTTCAGGAAATCGGATTTGCTCTTTGTCTTAACAGAGGGCTCTAGGAAAGGTTTGCCACCAGCCAAGTCCACTCTCAGTAAGTGGCTCAGACAGGCGGCGGTGCAAGCATATTCTGCCAGGGGGAAGGAACCCCCTTTTCAGATCACAGCTCATTCTACCAGAGCTATCGGTGCCTCTTGGGCTTTTCAGCACCAGGCATCGGTTGAACAAGTTTGTAAGGCCGCCACTTGGTCTTCAGTTCATACTTTTACAAAGTTTTACAAGGTGGATTTCAGGGCCTCAGCTGATGCTGTCTTTGGCCAAAAGGTGCTTCAGGCGGTAGTGAAATGAACTACATGCTGTTCCACACTGGGGATCCCCCCATATGGCACTGCTTTTGGATGTCCCCATCGTGAGATTTGGGACGGCCTGGACTGGATGTAGGGAAAAATACAATTCTGTGAAACTCACCTGTAGAATTGTTTTTGGATACATCCAGTCCAGGTCGTCCCACCCCGCCCTTTTGTTCATTATGTCCTGTTTGCCTGTTATGGTGATCAACCATTTTCTTTTCATAGGACATTGTTTTGTTCTAATCTTTTGCTTAAAGAGAGTACAAGCTGAAGCTATGTGAAGTAACATGGTTTCTTAGGCCTCCCGGCCTGGCCTCTTGTTGAATACTGCTTTTTAACCACTGGGGAATGATAGAGGGACATCTGCCTTTATAGGGGGCCGGGAGGAGCTACATCTTTGATCTTGCAGTCGGGCGCCCCCTAGGAGCGAACACCCAATCATGGGATATGGGACGACCTGGACTGGATGTATCCAAAAACAATTCTGTATTTTTTTATTGTAGGTACACTGTAACTGTGAGAGGCAGAATCTCTAAATTATAATAATTCCAGAAAATCACATTGTATGATTTTTAAATAATTGTTCTGCCTTTCTATTGCATAAAAGAAGTATTTGATACACTAGAAATAACAGAATGCCCAAGTGAACCAAAACCCAGGATTTTGACTAGGCTTTGGTCTTTGCCCCTGGGGCACCCGGATTCGGGATGCCCCACTGTGTGAACACCCCCAACCCCTGCCAACCGCCCACTAAACTCTGCTTTCCCCTGTCCTACAGCGCTTGTGCATGCCCTTATCCAATCCGCTCATCTAAACCAGCTATGGGCTGAGTCTAGCTGAGAAATACCGAGCCTGCCAGCAGCTGCTGCCCTCTAACAGGGAGCATGACTGCGCCTGCCATTCACAAATGCCTGGCACAGGTGCACACCCTGCTAAAGGTATAGCAGGCCGCTGCTCGGGCAGTTGGATTGTGGAGAAGGTGGGTTTTATAAGGTCCAACTTAATATTTAGTACACTACACACAACAGAGGTCAGGCATTTCCTGTAGTTCTTGACCAGGTTTGCACACAATGCAGCAGGGATTTTGTCCCACTCCTCCTCACAGGTCTTCTCCAGATCTTTCAGACTGTCGTTGAGCAGCATTGATTGTCACTGAGACTGGCTAGGCCACTCCAGGACCATGGAATGCTTCTGACAGAGCCATCCCTTAGATGCCCTAGCTCTATGTTTCGGGTCATGGTCATGCTGGAAGACCAGGTCCTTCTGTATAGTTCTGGGCTGACTCCTGACCTTTTTCCGAATCCTCCTTAAACCATGAGGCGAGATCTCGCATGGAGCCCCTGACCAAGGAACATTGATAGTCATCTTGTGTTTCTTACATTTTCTAATAATTGCACCAACAGTTGTTGCAATCATACCAAACTGCTTGCTCATTGTCCTGTAGCCCATCCCAGACACGTGCAGGTCTACAATTCTACAAATGAGTGCAGAGTAGAAGGGCTTCTTAAAGAAAAACTAACACATCTGCAAGGGACAAATTCTTGTTGGTTGGCATTTTTATTTTTCATATTCTGTGACTCACAGTTAAGGTGTACCAATGATAAAACCATTGCAGGTCATCTAGTGCAGTGGTCCTCAACCCTGTCCTCAAGGCCCACCAACATGTCATGTTTTTTGGATCTCCAAATAGCCAGCTCTATTGCTCTGCAGCTGCACTAATGACTCCACCTGTGCATCTTTGTGGAGATCTGCAAAACCTGGCCTGTTGGTGGGCCTTGAGGACAGGGTTGGGGACCACCGATCTAGCGCACTGAAGATCACATGGGTCACCCTTGACAAGCTGCGCAGCTGGTTTACTACCACCAGTGAACTGAGCCATGTCAGCCCCATAGCACTGCCAACAGCTGTTTGAAATACCCTGGTCCATTAAAGGCATTATATCTGGCCAGGAACTAGTCCGGTAGTGTGTACTATAGAATATGAAAATGTGTTTGGTTTATGGTTAATGAGCACTGCGGCTTCAGAAATCGCTATACTGTACTGGAGCCGGAATGTCTTTGGGATTTCTTTGAAGCTTGCATTCAGGCCAAGGCCCATGTCGGGGCTTCCTGCTGGTCAGGCTTTCCCAGCCTTATGTGTGAACTAAATCAGTATGTGGTCTTTCATCAGCTGAGGCATTTTAAATGAGGTCAGAGCCGTGATATAATATTTCCATTTTATTACTTACAGATATGCCTATGCCTGGATGGGGGCTGCAGGGTAAAGGTCAGCGTATCTCAACAACAATGTTTCTTTGTACTTGGTAAACCGTATTATTAAAGTATTTCCAAAGCAAGTCGGTCCTTTTACTACGTGTTGAACACCCTGGAGGTCATGGAAAACATTCAAATGGAGAACAGGCAACCTCAAGTTAATCGTTAAACCGATACAGCTCTGGTCATGGATGGGTTAAAGCAAATGGTAATGGATTACATGGTGCTAGCAGAAGCGATAGATTGCTTTACTGCCCGGCTGTGCTCAGACACTGGAGCAGACAATCAGTTACCTGAGAGCGACGGCGTTAACGACGCTGTACGGGGATGTATCCGTGATGCCCCCTATGTCTCTTCTGCTGTTGCTACGTTACATTTTGCCTTCTGTTCTTAATCATTGGGGGCCCCCACCTTTGTTTATTTCATAGCATTGCTGTCAGACAGGTTACTTTGATGCAATAACGTTATACGAGGAGGAACAACATGTTTGCACTTTGCCAGTTTATGATGTGTAAATATAATCCTTAGTGACGCAGTAACATTTATGGATTTTGTCATTGGTCATACAGCTCTGATCACAAGATGGACTGTACCACCACCACTGCCAGAAGGGTGTCTGATAAGATGTCTCTTAACCCTACTGTACATTCCAAAAATGACTTATAAAAACATTACTTTGTTGCCAGATGTTGAGTTACTTGGCTCGTGGCAAGTTGTGGTGAATTGGCAAGTCTGCGGCAATTGTGCCAATGTCGCATTACATACCAATGTGGATGCAGGAGGAACATTGGCAACAAGATACCATTGGGCTACTGCTGGAGGATCTAATCCACATTGGCTTCCACCTTCACATTATTAATCATCAAATATGGATTTTGAGCTGCCTGTATAAGCCTTGGTCTGTCTAACAGTGGCTAGGCTTGAGCTGCCTGTACTAATTGTGGCCTGTCTTACAGTGAATAGGTCTAAGGGTTCTGTCCAGGCACACACCTCCCATCTTATCCCCCATGGGCACATTATAAAGCAATTTCTGGGAAGCTCAACGAGTCATGTCCTCACTCTGCTGTGGTCAGAGACAGTTGTGGGACCACTGTGGCTTGCCATGCTTGCACCAAGGAACCAAGCAACTGACCACTTTTGTCAGTGATCCTGGAGGAATGAAATGGAATGGCGGAAAAATGTGGAGCCCTGCTAAGGCTTCTACCTGTCACTGCAGAAAATGGCAGAAAGGCTCATGGGACAGGCATCAGGCAAGCTGTTTTCTGCCTTATTGTTGCAGTTGGGTTTACAGCCCCTTTTAAGCTGCCTATATTGACCTTTCCTCTGTCGTACAGTAGATGGGTTTGAGACTAAGCTGCTTGTACCAGCTTTGGCTGGTACAGTGGATGAGCCTACATTGATAGTACCAGCTTTGGTCTGTCTTACACTGGATGTGAATAGAATAGACTTGAGCTTCCTATATTGACCTTGGTCAGTCTTACTGTTGATAGGTTTGAGTCTAAGCTTTGACCTGTCGTACACTGGATAAGCTGTCGCTGCTTGTACCAACTTTGGCCTGTCTTGAAGTCAATGAGCTTGAGCTTTCTGTACTGACCTTGGCCAATCTTACAGTCAATAGGTTTGAACCTAAGCTTTGAACTAACACTGGATGAGCCTTCGCTGCTCGTGCCAACTTTGGCTTGTCTTACAGTGAGCAGACTTGAGCTTCCTATACTGACCTTGGTTAGCCTTACCATGGATAGGTTTGAGCCTAAGCCTTGACCTGTCTTACACTGGAGCCTTTGCTGCTTATACCAACTTTGGCCTGTCTTAGAGTTAATTTTGTAGGCTTGAGATGCCAGTGCTGGCCTCGGCCTTGTCTTACAGGGGATTAGCCTGAGATAACCATAATGACCTCGCTTATCCTGGTTGGGACTGATTTGCTATTGCCAACCTTGAATAAATCTGAGCCTGTGTCTACCTTGGCCTGTCTTATTGTAGATGTGCCTGCCTATACAAAATCTGGCCTATTCCTACATAATTATCACAAGGGTCTTTTTGAGAGATAGAAGAAACTGATCAAAAGACTTTCTTTAAAGTTCCTCATTATGGTTTAGGTACATGGTTCCTGCTTATGTTCACTGGAGTACCCCTAGCATTGGGACCTTTTTTCTACCATTGGGGCTCAGATGAATACAATATGCATAGTTTGAGACACAAGAGGCTCATTACTATTGGTTATTGCACCTCTATTTAGCTCAAAGACGCAGCCGCGTAACTCTATAAAGTTGAAAGGTAGGGAACTGTTCCTTTAAGCGGTAGCCACTACAGAGCAGCTGGGGTTAACCAGATTCCCTATGACTTGTCACTATTTAGTCAGTCTATTAATGCACAGTAGCCTCTTAAAACATAACATTGGTAGAATGCTAAAACAGATCCATGAATTTGATCCAAGTTCGCTAAGCTTTTCGAGTCGATCTGACCCGTTGTTGATCTCCTAACTAGGGCTTAGCTGCACTCTATAGTGTACTGCTGGCTTACATAAGATTCTTCTGCCATTCTAAATGGCTATAGCTATTTTCTTCTGCCACTGTCCATATCTAGATAATGGGTGACTACACAGAAGCCACCAGTGCCTCTGTCATAAGTTTGGATTTGCTCCTGCTGGTATTGTTCCTTCTGTAAATTTACAGTCCTACTCTGCTTTGACAGGCAGGCTGGTATTGGAAGGTTTGGTAGGTGAAGTGGGCAATTTATTGATGCAGGATCTTCCATCCTACCCCTGTCTGGCACACAGGATGGTCTAAGTATGGCCAAGCCTCTATCTATTCAACAGTAGTCTCAGGGCTGAGTTTTAGGCTGGCAGCACAAGAAGGGGTAGTAACCATTTTGGAATACATCTGCAGTAGATGATTTTGTCCAGAATTGACCCTGTGGAAAGCTATTTACTGATCACTTCTTCTTAGAGCCCAGAAACTCTGGAATGGTGAACACAGTGACAAAGTCTGTGCCCAAGTACAATTAGAAATAAAAGTACAGGTATTAAACTATTCCCAAGGCTTAGTGACCAAAAAAGGCAACATGCCAAATGTGGTGCTTCTGATGTCTGGCTAACCCATTGGTCATCACATTTTACATAGAGTGTTCAGTTTGCTCACTTCAAGCTCATAAAGAATACAAGCAATGGACACAGGTTAAGAGGTGCTAGAACGGAAAGTATTTGCACAGCATCCAACACAAGGAATAATTGCATTACACTCACAGCAAATCATTTATTTACATCTCTGAGCAATCCAAGCCCCCCAGAAATGCAGTGTGTGCAATGCCTAGAATTTAAATTTACTCAACCAAACACATTCAACTAGTGGACACGTGTTTCGAGCTTTAGGCTCTCATCAGCACTAGGGCACATGTTTTTGGCTGTATGGGGGGGTGAGACTTGGTGAGTACCAAAAACAGAGTCGCAAGCCACCATGTGGAGAAAGCCATGTTAGGCTTAATATATAGACAAAGCAAAAGACGCCAGCCGATCTCTGATTAAAAGGATACTTGATCCACTTTTATTGTCCAATCAAATTAAAAGAATTTCCATCCATATAATAAAGCCGGTGTAAAGCATCAGGAAACTGGCAGATTGCCAACGCGTTTCGGGCAAACACTCAGCCCTTACTCATGACATGTATATTCATATATAGACAAACCATTAATCAAAGGTAAAGGAAAGGATAGAGGGTATTTTTGGTCTCTTTAGCCCCCTTTATGAAGCCTAAATGGGTCTCATGGTGTTAAAAAATTCATACCTAACATTAGGAAATAAGTGACAAACATGCCTCATCCTTCCTATCATCTGGAACAATCTGATATATCTAGAACCTAGCCTTGCAGATGGGGGCTGTACATATCCTCAATTTAGGCCTCTGGTTTTCAAAATAGGAACCTAAGACCCCAACAGAGTCACTTACAACAAAAGAGTAACTTTTCCCCACCCTTTCCAATTGAAAAGCATGGTGTAGAGTTGAGCTTTAAAGATCTTTCCTTAGTAAAGCAAATTATTAGAACCACTTTAATAAACTGTCTGTTTGTCCTATGACCCTGTTGAGACAATTTAGTTTAATTTCCCTTGGTCACCAATTCCATTGTACAGAACATCTATAGGGAATGATTTAGGGTAATCCTTATATTCTATATGTATGGCATATGCACAGAAGACTAGTGATTTTTCTAGAATCTGCCTAGTCTAGTATTTGTTTGGGAGTCTTAAGAAAGATTCTGAGATAATTGGATTGGTTCCAGTTCATGAAGCTTGAAATACTACAGTTCTCGAGTCTATGGAGTCCTCTTACCAAATAGGACCATTAAGTAGCCGAATAACCAGTGGAATATTAACTGAAATCTGGTGGTTCTGCAAGCCAGGACCCTGAATTGTCGGCCTGAAGAAGGGAAGCTGAAATATTGAGTGCCCCAGATGAGTGGGGTCCGAGAGGAACTTCTCCACCCTAGTTTTGAATCTCAACTTGTAGAGACCCTGAAGAGATGCTAAGAGAGCACCAATGATCTTCCCTGCAGTTTTAATTGTCCTTTGTAGACTAAGTTGGTCTTTTTGTTTGCCCCCCCCAGCCTGGCAGAAACAGAAGCACATGATGGACCCTATTCCTGCATTGTAGAATAAACCCAGAAGTTGTTGGACAATCCAGTTTTTTTGAGTTGTCTTACAAAGAACAACCTTTGCTGTATGTTACTTAAAGAGCTGGTAATGTTCCACTCCCAAGTAAGGTTGTTGATGCTAGTGACCCCTAGGAACCAGGTTTCACTTACTATCTTGACTTCTGGAGGGCTAAGTCTAAAGTCGACCACCATCTCCATGGTTTTATAATGGATTAGATTTCCCTCTGTAGACCGACTGCCTATATGCTCCACTTCATTGCGGTAGGCTGATTAATGGCTGTTCTCAATTAGGCCAATCACTGTTGTATCGTCTGCAAATGTATTCATTTTTACAGAAAATTCTGAGTGACAATCATTGGTATAGACTGAGAAGAGGGAAGGTGACAGAACACAGCCTTGAGCAGCACCAGTGTTTATTGTCCTTGTACCAGTCAGTGGCACCACCCCCCATTCCCCCATTATAGGCAGTGAGGCATTCCATCCCATCCCATAGGCAGTGAGGGCATCCCCCATCTCAGAGCCAGTGAGGCATCCCCCGAATGCTGGCGGAAAAAAATAAAAATAAATACACTGATTCTGCGCCACAGCCAGATGATGGAGGATGTGCAAGGAGAGTCCCCGCTATAGGTGCTGTTCAGGCGCGCTCGCACACACAACGGAGTTCGGGCGTCAGGTGGGCAAGTACCGGGCCAAGAAGCGCCCCTTCCCTGCCAGTCCTCAGGCATGCAGCTCACACACACATCTGAGTCTGCGCAATGGATGTTAGTGGCCTGTCACACAAGCCATGCCCACCCACTGCACTGACTGTGGGCAAACGTGCCAGGCCTAAAAGCGGCGGTGGTGCCCAAAGCGGGGACTCTCCCTGCCTTTCCTCCTGCAGCTCACGCACACATCCGACTCGGCGCAATGGTTGTGAGTAGCCTGTCGCACAAGCCATGCCCACCCACCACACTTAGAGGCCGATTTATTAATAGCGCCAGGTAGCGACAGATGAGCGACAGTAGCGTGATTTTCACAGCGCCGGCTAGTATTCGCTGTGCTTGGCCGTTGTTCGGTTGTTGACAGCGACTCAGTCGGTGTGCGGTTGGAGTCGCTGTTTTGACAGGTTCCGCGCTGTATGGGAGCGCATGACAACGAATGGCCATAGCGAATGGCTCCCAGCATATTCATTAACAAATCACGCTCAAAAAATTCTCGCGCTGTGAAATGCATGTTTAAACCCCAGAGCGCTGGCGGCGATGGGTTAAAAGTAGTTTTTTAACCCCCAAACAACCTTATTTTTTGAAAAAAATAATAAACAAGTTTTTATAAACATTTTGTAATATGAATACATTAATATCAGACCTGTAATATCAATTCTGCACAAATTATTATTTTTTTTTTTTTTTTACCTTGAAAAAAAAAATAACATTGCAGAAGTGGTCACCGAATTTTTGACATTTAAAAAAAAAAGCAAAAAAACAATATCAATTAATTATGAATATTTAAAGATTGCTCCATTGAAATGCATTGGAGAGCGCCAGGTAGCGAGAGGTCATACCTGGCGCTGTGATGGGATTAGCAGCGGCGCTGTTTGCTGAAGTCTGCAGCATGATGAATCCCGCGCTAGCTGACGCTCTCGCCGGCGCTAGCCTCATTTAGCGTGATAAATGCGTGATTGTGTTCGCAGCCTGGCGTTCTGGAGTTGGTAGCCGCCGATAGCTGGCGCTACCTGGCGCTAGTGAGACACTACCTGGCGCTATCCCTTGATAAATAAGGCCCTTAGTATTTGTGGGGGCGAGCGTGCCAGGCCTAAAAGCGGCGGTGGTGCCCAGAGTGGGGACTCCCCCTTCCTTTCCTCCTGCCACTCCTCCATCATCTGGCTGTGGCACGGAAGTGACTGTTGATGTAAGATTATTTCCCCCCCCCCATAAGACGCACTGACTTTTTCCCCTTGCTGTTGGGGGAAGGTGCGTCTTATATGGTGAAAAATATTATTGGGCTAAGGAGGTTGTCATCTGAACTTGTAGTATTTTTCAAAGTGGTTCCCTTAATTTTCAGATTTCAGAGAATTTTTCTAAAGGTCCACCAAAGCAGTAGTGCTTTGACAAGTATGTGGGCCTCTCAAGCTACGATAAGAGTGGACCTCTCGTACTTGCTTATAAAAAAAAAAAAACAAAGACATTAATCTATAACCATATCTGGCTACAAATCCTTTATCTAGACAGAATGGCAAATTGCTAGGAACCATGACTCACCCAGAGCGTCGAAGATTACTTTGCAACCCTTTAGTGACCAAAATCTGAGTCATATCTTAAGATATTTTAAGATTTTTGTTGGCAAAGTAGATTGTAGAAACTTTGTGGTGACTATTTGAGTTCTTGTAGGGTAAAGTGTTAAATATAATAATAGAATGAAATGGGCTGATGACACTGACAACTGAATCTAATTTTATTTTTTTAAATATAAGAAGATTTTTAGGCATAACGAAACACCATTAGTTATATCTCACCTGTATTGGGAGCCTCATTGTTGACGGCAAAGTGTCTGTAGAAACTTTGTGATGACTGGTTCTCTCTTATTTTTCAGTGGTAAAATAATAATAATTATGTTAGGATTAAACTGACTCATAAGGGTTGATTTGGCACCTAGATTTTTTTTTTACTCGCTTTTATCTTTTTTTTATCATTATTTATTTCCTTGATGCAATTCAGCATCATATTTGGCCGTGCATTTTTTAAAAAAATATGCACAGCTAAATATGATGTTGAATTGCACCAAAAAAGATCATTAGAAAAAAGTTTTCTCTAAAGAAAAGTGAGTAAAAAAATGACAGTGCTAAATCAACCCTATACGAGTCAATTCAGTACCAGTTGAAAAAAGTTCTTTTTATGTGATAAAAGCATGAGAATTTCACTGTTGATGAATCCCCAGCTATGAAGACAATGGAAGTCAAAGGCACATTTAAAGTGGACCAACACCCAGGATTTTGACTATCCTGGGTATTGGTCCACTTCTGCGGGGCACCCCGATCGCTGTGTGAAACCCCCCAGAAAGCCCCGAAAACTCACCTGACCCCGCTCCCACGTGACTCGCTCGTCCAATCGCCGCCGACGGACAAGGAGAGGCAGCGACCCACAAGCTGAGCACGGGCCGCCGCCTCCCGTGCGTCCCTCTTACAGGGAGCGCGCCCTGCTAGAGGGACGAGCGGGAGGCGGTTTCTTTCCTTCTATTTTTTTTCCTTCTATTCTTTTTGTATTCTATCTGTTACTTTCTTACCATCTATTCTTTGTTTCAGTTATCTGTTCGTTATGCTTTTCCTTTTCTTTCGTTTTTCCTACTTTTGTTGTTTTATTCTCTCTTTATATCGCTATAAAGTCCTGCTTTTTCCTGTCATTCCTTTTATTCTTTCTTTTTCTTTTTGCTATTTTGTTATTTCTTTCTCTCAAACTATAGTTTCTGTCTTTATTCTTTTTTTCACGTTCTTTTTTCTTTACTTATATTCCTTTTCTTACTATTACTATTTCATATTTATTCTATACTTTCTTTCTGTCATTCCTTCTATAATGTTTTTCTCTCTATTCTTTGGCAGTATTCACCATACATGCAACTTTATCTTCATGTATGGAGTCATACCACACCGCAAGGGGCCCACTCAGACTCTTATCGACCAGGGGCCCACATAATCCCTGCTCGAGAGGTGTGGGGTTAAACCGGACCTGCAGCATAATTTAATGAAAAGCCCAAACCCTTAAACTATATCCCAGCATCTAAAGTTAAGATAGTTTATGTTTTTAGTCACTTATTATTCTTTCCCCCGCTGGGCTGCAACTCTGTTCAGGACTCTAGGATACGGGCGCCGCCATCTTGCCTCAGAAGCATCACATACTGAGAAGAGAAGGGGGGATAAACTGCAGGGGGTGGGGTTATAGCTGTGCTTTGCACAGACAGAGCAGAGCTGGGGTCAGGGAAAGGACAGCAATCCCAGAATGCAGAGCAGCACAGTCAAAAGACACTGACTGATGCTCCATGATCCATCTTGGATATTTAAAGGCTCATAACATGCATTAGATGAAGGTAGGATGATTATTAATGTGGGCAATCTGTATGTACAGGGTGTGGGAAACATGTAAGATATGCTCTTATTCAGGGTGAAGGTCCGGATTAATGTGAGCAATCTATATGTACAGGGTGTGGGAACATATAAGATAGGCTCTTATTCAGGGTGAAGGTCCGGATTAATGTGGGCAATCTGTATGTACAGGGTGTGGGAAACATATAAGATAGGCTTTTATTCAGGGTGAAGGTCCAGATTAATGTGGGCAATCTGTATGTACAGGGTGTGAGAAACATATAAGATAGGCTCTTATTCAGGATGAGGGTCCAGATTAATGTGGGCAATCTGTATGTACAGGGTGTGGGAAACATATAAGATAGGCTCTTATTCAGGATGAGGGTCCAGATTAATGTGGGCAATCTGTATGTACAGGGGGGAAACATATAAGATAGGCTCTTATTCAGGGTGAAGGTCCTGTTTAAGGTGGGTCTCAAAAAATGTAACTGGAGGTCAGCTTTTTATATTGAGAAATGGGCTGTTGACCGCATTTTTATTTCTTAATTTGACCCCAATTTTATTAAAATTTGGTTAACTTGATTATTAGTAAATATTTCTAGGATGTAATGTGTATTTAGAATCCTTTCCACCGCTATAGAAGATGAAATATTTGGCATTTACAGAATGGAGTCTTGCCGAGTAATAAGGAAGGATAGGTGAGGAATTCCTAACATTAGCAATGGCCATTGACTCAACATCCAGCAGGAAATAAAATGCTCGTTTGGGTGACCTGGACGTTGAAAAGCATTTTATGTGGCAGGTTTTATTTCTTTACTGGTCATTATAAGGAACGTTTTAGAGGTTTTACGTGCCAGATCCGCCCAGACAAACACCTGCACTCACCCTTGGTCACAATTTATTTCTTGGTCTTTGCAAATAGTCCCTGGAACAAATCTGAATGTGGCCGTATAAAAAGTTCCTATAAAATGTGTACGTGGTTACTTTCATATCACGCCCCGGACATTTCATGTCCTGCCGGGCGCCTGATACGATCAGTCAGGTGATGAGCTCCTTTCTCTTGCTGGTCCATCTGCAGCCTCATTCACATCCTACAGCCGAAAAAGATGGACGCCTGCCTCCGACTGGTGTGTGCCGCGCTCCTCCTTCTACTACAGTGTGAGTTTCCTTCTAACGTTTAATATATTATTTAATATATTATTTATTATTATTATTATTATATTATATTATTTTATATTATATAATATATTATATTATTTATTTATTATATTATTTTATATTATATTATTTTATATTATATAATATATTATATTATTTATTTATTATTATTATATTATATTATTTTATATTATATTATATAATATATTATATTATTTATTATTATTATTTTATTATATTATATAATATATTATATTATTTATTTATTATTATATTATATTATTTTATATTATATTATATTATTTTATATTATATAATATATTATATCATTTATTATTATTATATTATATTATTTTTTATTATATTATATATTATATTATTTATTTATTATTATTTTTATTATATTATATTATTTTATATTATATTATATATTATTTATTTATTATTTATTTATTGTTATTATTATTTTATATTATATAATATAATACATTATATTATTTATTATTATTATTATTTATTATTATTATAATAATTATTTATTATTTAATATATTATTTAATATATGTCCCCTTCCCTGACACCTACCTCGCCCCTTGGTCCAATTCTCCCATTTATATGTCCTTTTCCTCATCACACACTACCCTCTCTTCTCATCCTAACCTCTTTTCTAGACTCCCCCCTTCTCCTTTTTTCACGTTCTAACTTTTTCATCCTTTTTTATTGTGTTTCTTACTTGCTCCGCTTTAATGCTTTTGATATTCTATTCCCTCTACCAACCTTTTTATTGTCGTTCTGTTCTCTTTGCTTTTGCTTTTTTCCTTTTTTTTTTTTACCTTTTCTACTTCCTGTTCAGCCTCTTTTTATTAGTCCTTTCTCACCATTAGTAACTCTATACTTTTTTACGTCTTTTTTCTCGTCTTCTTACCTTCTCTTGGTCAGGTTATGTTATCTTTTCTACTTCATGCTACCCCTTTGTGTTTCTGTTTTTAACGCATTTTCTAGATCTATCCCCCTTTACCTTTTTTTTCTTCCTACTTTCTCAATCTATCTTTTCTTTCTATTCCCCTTGTTTTTTCTTATCTAGTCCTCTCTTTTCCACCTTTATGACCTCTATGGTCCACTTTTTCTACTGTTCATTTCCTAGGTTGATCCCTTCCTGTCTTCCTTTCTTGTCCACATTTCTGCTTGCTATAATCTACTTTCTTTACTTCTCTTTTTATCTCTTCTTTCCTGTTCACTTTTCAATTTACGTTATCTTTTTTGCTTCATTCTGTATACCACATCCCGACATTTCTTATTCCTATTCTGGCTTCTTATCTAGACCCTCACTTTTCTTTCTCTCTCCTCACTTGTTTTCACGTGCTGTACATCCTCCCACCCCTGCTTTCCTGTTCTGGTTTTATCTGATTTACTTGACTGTCTCGTTTTCCTTCCGATTGCTTTTTGCTTACCTCCTTTGGTCTTGTTTTTCCCCCATTCCTTGCTGTGTACACCCTACATGTACAGTCATTTTTAATAGCTTCTTTCCTCTTTTTTTTTTTTTTTTTTTGCTTTCTGTAAACTTTAAACATGCCTTACACCTTACTCCCCCTTCTCCGATGTCCAATTCTAACCCTATTTTTTTCATTGTTTGTTCTTTTCTTTCTCATTCCTCTTACACTGTTCCCATTCGAATGCGTTTTTTCTATTTGTTTTTTCTTTTCAACCCTTTGCCTACCCGACATTTTAACTTTCTTAGAGGATAATTCAAAAGAATGTTGCACATCTCTGTTGTCCAATATTCACGTTTGGTGACCACTACACCTGACGTAAAGTGAAATGCAAAGTAACAATGAAAAAAGTAGACCCAACGGTCAATCAGACCCAAGGGTCACACAAAGGAGCACCACCAATGTAAATTCATACAACATTTATTATGATTAAGCAAAAGACAAACACATTAAAAAACACAACAACAAAACATTTACACTTAAAACCACCTCAACCTGCCCTGAAAAGGTGCATATACACCTGTCCTAGAAATGCCCATGTATAGCACCGTATTTTTAGGGAATGGTAACCAAGGCCTATTCCCTATGCATAGAGTGTACCCCCTTTTATTTAAATGGACCTAAAGGAAGGATATTATCAATTTACATATATTATATATACATTTTTTAAATTTTTTTTTTTATTTAAATGGACTTTTTTGTGCCGGCACAAAAAAAAATTAAAAAAAATTATATATAATATATGTAAATTGATAATATCCTTCCTTTAGGAAGGATATTATCAATTATTTAGGAAGGATATTATCAATTTACATATATTATATATAATTTTTTTTTAATTTTTTTTTATTTAAATGGACTTTTTTGTGCCGGCACAAAAAAAAAATTAAAAAAATGTATATATAATATATGTAAATTGATAATATCCTTCCTTTAGGAAGGATATTATCAATTATTTAGGAAGGATATTATCAATTTACATATATTATATATAATTTTTTTTTATTTTTTTTTTATTTAAATGGACTTTTTTGTGCCGGCACAAAAAAAAAATTAAAAAAATGTATATATAATATATGTAAATTGATAATATCCTTCCTTTAGGAAGGATATTATCAATTATTTAGGAAGGATATTATCAATTTACATATATTATATATACATTTTTTTAAATTTTTTTTTTATTTAAATGGACTTTTTTGTGCCGACACAAAAAAAAATTAAAAAAATGTATATATAATATATGTAAATTGATAATATCCTTCGATAATATCCTTCCTTTAGGAAGGATATTATCAATTATTTAGGAAGGATATTATCAATTTACATATATTATATATAATTTTTTTTTATTTTTTTTTTATTTAAATGGACTTTTTTGTGCCGGCACAAAAAAAAAAATTAAAAAAATGTATATATAATATATGTAAATTGATAATATCCTTCCTTTAGGAAGGATATTATCAATTATTTAGGAAGGATATTATCAATTTACATATATTATATATACATTTTTTTAATTTTTTTTTTTTGTGCCGGCACAAAAAAGTCCATTTAAATAAAAAAAAAAATAAAAAAAATTATATATAATATATGTAAATTGATAATATCCTTCCTTTAGGAAGGATATTATCAATTATTTAGGAAGGATATTATCAATTTACATATATTATATATAATTTTTTTAACATTTTTTTTTATTTAAATGGACTTTTTTGTGCCGGCACAAAAAAAAAAAATTAAAAAAATGTATATATAATATATGTAAATTGATAATATCCTTCCTTTAGGAAGGATATTATCAATTATTTAGGAAGGATATTATCAATTTACATATATTATATATACATTTTTTTAATTTTTTTTTTTTTGTGCCGGCACAAAAAAGTCCATTTAAATAAAAGGGGGTACACTCTATGCATAGGGAATAGGCCTTGGTTACCATTCCCTAAAAATACGGTGCTATACATGGGCATTTCTAGGACAGGTGTATAGGCACCTTTTCAGGGCAGGTTGAGGTGGTTTTAAGTGTAAATGTTTTGTTGTTGTGTTTTTTAATGTGTTTGTCTTTTGCTTAATCATAATAAATTTTGTATGAATTTACATTGGTGGTGCTCCTTTGTGTGACCCTTGGGTCTGATTGACCGTTGGGTCTACTTTTTCCATTGTTATATGTATCAGTGAGCACGCCTATACCTGTTAATTATCAGTGGTGCACCATACTTAGAAACATTGAAATGCAAAGTAACTGCCCCCTATGGGCTTTCCCACATGAGTTGAGGAGCTTGCTCCATTTTAGTGAGTAATCCGTCTCATTATTTGATGGTTTTATAGGGGCAGTTATTGCATAGTGGTAGGGGAGGTCATGGACTAGTGGTTAAGGAAGGTTCATTTGAGCAAGCCCCCAACTGCTCCCTGGGTAGCCCACCACCCCGAGGATGTGTGCACTCGCTACTTGTTTTTGTCCCACTACACAGTTGGGTTTAAGTGGAACAAAATGTAAGGCCCGACGGACCTGGAATCCAGATTTGGGATGCCCTGCTGTGTGAAGCCCCCCAGTTGACCCAGGTAAACTCACCTTCTCTCGTGCTCCAATGGTGCGTGCGTGAGCAGCGGCCACTCCCCGATATCCCTTTAGCAGTGCTTGTACCCACGCCAAGCATTTGTGGTGAGCTGACGTTGGCGCACTGGGGTCCGCTCCCTGTCCCGCTATGTGAAACCACCTATGTCACCCGGGTAAACTCACCTTCTCCCCTGCTCCAACGGCGCATGCACAAGCAGCAGCTGCTCCTCGATATCCCTTTAGCAGAGCATTCACCTGCACCAGGCATTTGTGGATGGCCAACGGGGGCACGCTGGGCGAACTCGGGTCCGCTCCCTGATTCCTTAGTTGAAGGGGTGGGAACGGATCCGATTGCGCTGATTGGACTAGAGGCCACACATGTACCATAGGACCGGGGAAAACTCAGGATAGTCGTAAATGCGGAGAAAAAATCCTATGCGTGTGTGCAAGCATACAATGTCCAAATATGTTGGACCAAAACCCACATTTTTAAATGGCATCCCCTGAATTGAATTAATCCCCACATGAAGAGGACCTTACGCCAATTGTTAGTGCTCCGGCTTCACTCCAATCCCAGATAATTGTCATTGTTTTAGCTGTAAAGCTCCGCCTCCTCCATTTATTGCCACTGTTGTGTGTGGCAATGATGTCATTGCCACACCTAAGCAATGACTGATCGTCTGCCATCTTACAGAGAGGGACAGCAGTCCAGAGTGTTCCAGGACGATTTGAAAAGGCAAAATATCCATTTCTAGTTCTACACCCGAAGAAGGGAGTATTGGCATGTCCTTTGGCCAAATGTATTTCACAAGTTCGGTGGGTTTTGGTCCGCTTTAAAAAAAATCCCAAATCCCCCCCAGAAATACACGTCTCCCCTCCGCATGGGTTGTACTCATGGTTTCCCACTCTCTTTGAATTAGTTTGTTGCCTTAAATGTTGCACTGTTTTGGTTGGTCCTTATCTCTGTGTGAGGTTTCCAGACCTTGACAAGGACAATACAGGTACAACTAAAGCTCTATTTTGTGGGAACAGGATCAGGAGCTCCTACCAACAGTGGATCCCAAAATCAGGTTTACCTACTGGCTGTGTGGACATTCTGCAGTCACCCAACATGAGCCCCCCTCCAAAGCCTAACCCCACCCTGAGTGCACCCAATACATTCATATTTGTCTTCCCCTGCTTTTACTACTCTTTTAAATAGATTGTCATGTTCTAAGAACCTCCAGAAATAATGACCCATGCACTTACCCTTGTTACCTACCTGCTGTGATTTTCTTTACTAGAGGTGACCAAACTTATTCTGCACAAATAACATTTGATCCGAAATATCTTAAAAGTCAGCATGGCATCAAATCCTTAAACTTTAGGGATTCATTTTGGCAGACCTCAATTCCAAATTCCCTTATCAGAACATCTTCCAACCACCACTGAGCATTGGGATACCCACCGGCTGTATCTGCGTAGTGAGAGGAAAGTGCGGGAGTGGTGGAGAAGTGAGGACCTCATGCAGGTGTCCTATTGTTTTAAAACCATGGGGTATCCCAAATTGTGATGCCCTTGGGGGAGGGGGTATCCAGTTGTATTCGATTGGAGGTCTGCTTTCATGCTTTCACAGAAGAGCAATTGGGATGCCCAATGGTAAGTCCTAGAAAGACCTGGTGAGGGGATGGGGGTCAGCCATCTTTAAGAAGCCGTCATGGTATATCTATGTCTATAACCCTTTTGCAAGATTCCACACATCACATTGCACTTAAATCTAAATTCCAATAAAATGCTCATGACTGCTTTAGAAAGTATCACATCTGATTACAATAGAAACAATTGAAGTGGAACATCTTGGAGGTTAAAACCTCCCCCAAACCTCACCGATCTGCTGCCCTCACCACCCCCCCCCCCCCCCCCCCGGTTTTACCATTGTGCACTAAATACTCACCTTGCCGGAGGATCCATCTTTTGGGTCCCTTAGATTCCAGGCGACCTTCCAACAGGTGGCACCATCTTGCATCCCATCAGCACTGCGCACGGTCCCTGATCTCGCACCTGCACAATGGTTCTGAATGGGATGCAATGGGGTCACCCAAAATCCTGCAAGACTTCACTGTGCGGCACGGGTCTTTGAAGAGCACAGGCTGCTAAGCCGGAACTAGGGGGCAGCAATCAGGCTCTGAAGCAGCTGGACGTCCAAAAGGTAAGTAGGGGGCGGGAATGGGACTCTTTTTATTTTTGGTCTGATATTATTCTTCTTAGATAAGCTAATTGCTATTTGGCTTATATACTGTAACACAATGGAGAGGGAGCTGCAGGCTTTTCAGAATGACTCATCTTGTTTGTTATAGTCCCAGCAGGAGGGAGAGATAGCTCCTCCCAAGGTTTTACCTCCCATCCTAATATATGGCTCTCTGAGCCTTGTCCTCTGTAATTCTGCCTTATTGTTTTCCTCTGCTGAAATGAAAAATGAACATTTGTATTAGGATTGTGCAACCAGACCTGTGATTTACTTATCAGCATTCTGTTTTCAAGTTTCTTATATTCCTGTGGGTCTGTGTTGCTACAAATCCCAGCAGAAGACAAGGGTGGGCCCCCTCCCTCCCAAAGCCTGGAAAAATCAAACAGCAGTATTTAAGCAGACTCCTCCCCATGTGAGAACTCTGCCTTTAGCTAACCTTTAGCTTTAACCTTTGCCTTTAACCCTTTAGCTACCGGAGCACAAGATTGTGATCTCCTCATATACAGAGACTAAATTAGAGCAGGAGGGGTTGAACCTGTGAACCCAGAAGCATCATCTATGCCTCAGCCAATCAGATGATTATCAAGTCGAGTCATGAAGACTTTGCTCTGTGTTAAAGCACGCGTCGGAGCCGTTTGCCGAATTATGTAGTCACGGCACATGGCTCTAATTGGATAAGAGCCCATGCATACACCGATGGACTGGGAAGAGGTGCGCTATTATGGGTGATCTGGGGGGGTTTCACACAAAGGGGCATCCCAAAATGCCCCCTTTGGGCAAGTTGCAGGATAGTTTTTGTAGTCATAGTGTAGGACCCCTTTGGAAGAGTTGGAGGAGAGTTTTGTAGTCGTAGTGTAGGACCCCTTTGGGCAAGTTGCAGGATAGTTTTTGTAGTCGTAGTGTAGGACCCCTTTGGGAAAGTCGGAGGATAGTTTTGTAGTCGTAGTGTAGGACCCCTTTGGAAGAGTTGGAGGAGAGTTTTGTAGTCGTAGTGTAGGACCCCTTTGGGAGAGTTGGAGGAGAGTTTTGTAGTCATAGTGTAGGACCCCTTTGGGAGAGTTGGAGGAGAGTTTTGTAGTCGTAGTGTAGGACCCCTTTGGGAAAGTTGGAGGATAGTTTTGTAGTTGTAGTGTAGGACCCCTTTGGGAGAGTTGGAGGAGAGTTTTGTAGTTGTAGTGTAGGACCCCTTTGGGAGAGTTGGAGGAGACTTTTGTAGTTGTAGTGTAAGACCCCTTTTGGGAGAGTTTGAGGAGAGTTTTGCAGTCGTAGTGTAGGACCACTTTGGGATAGTTTGAGGAGAGTTTTGTAGTCGTAGTGTAGGACTCCTTTAGGAGAGTTGGAGGAAAGTTTAGTAGCCATAGTGTAGGACCCTTTGGGAGAGTTGGAGGAGAGTTTTGTAGTCGTAGTGTAAGTAGGGACATGGAAATTCTTTCACAACTAGAAAACATCCCCCAACAAGTAATACACCCTGGCTGGTGGACAGCAGATTGGGGTGATCAAGTTGAGGACCACCTGATCTCTTCCAAAAACAAGACTCCAGGTCCAATTATGTGTTACCTTGTGTGGAACTGGACACCGGATCTCTGCTGTAGGGCAGTACAAATGAATGATACTTTCAACCCCAGCATCTTACCTCTTGATAGACCAAGCCGATCAAAGTAATGATGCTTTTTTATCTTTTACAATGTTAAAGCACAGTGGGCAAATTATTTACAACATATTTGTTTAAGTGTCCACCCCTATAATAGGACACACCTAAACCACCATGGCAGCCATTTACTTTCTAAAGGCAACATCCTTCGTTACCTGTTAGAAGCCATAGGTAGTGGCATGAACTGCACCATGAAGACTAAAGAACATCTCTAACAACTTTATTATAAGGTAATTAAAAACCACTAGTGAGGGGGTGGAGAAAGAAACTTTTACTGGTGGCTCAATATCCTTTGGGGTCCAGTGACAACACCCAAAAAGGAGAATTTCTTTCAAATAGGAAACCAGAGAGGGGAGCACCCAGAGACCTATGATCATGATAAACTAACAAGCCCCAGTGGGACACCTACATATGACATTGTATCATTAAATAATTTCCAAAGACAGGTGGGAGACTTCTGTAGTCTGGTGGACCCAATAGTGAGCTTGTGGGTCCAAAGATAAGATAGGTCACAGAGACCACCTAAGAATTCAAGGGGGAAGCGTGTGCGAGAATCTTACACCCAAAGTCCACACATAGTAGTAATTGCCAGTGTCCTATCTGTAAGGTCCAATAAAACAAAGCATTTAATTCAACTTTTTAAAAACCATTTCTTGTTTTTGGTACAAACAAACAATGACTCATTTGGGACCCTTAGAGGTCACACTACCCATTGTCATAAACACAGCACTCTGCAGTGAAGCATGCTGGTGGCAGCATCAGGAAGCTTTCCCCTTGGAAGTGCTATAAGGATATGTGAGAGTAGTTGTTGGAAAGAACAGAACACTAGAACGCTAAGCCTTCTGGGAAAATGTGTCTTTTAGAAAAACAATGATACCCCCCCCAGCCCGGAGCCAAAGCTACTCAATGATGGCTTAAAGGAGGAAAAAAACCCTGACTAGACTTTTCTTTGGGGCATCACCAGCCTTGCCATAAATGTACCTTTCTTGGGATCCCACGGAGGCCCTCTGAGGCAAAGTGCTTTGTGTTTCCCTCCCAGCAGAACTTCTGGTCTGCCAGTTGCTGCTGTGGAATCAGTATGTACCCTGATGGGTTATGGTCCACTTTAAAACAATGCTGGAGTCCCTAAGTAGCTAAATAAGAAACCAAATCCCACTCTCAATGGAGTGTTTGTAGCCAAACCATTAAAAATGTTAACTCACAATCCAAATGCAACCAAACAGGGCATGTGAAGTTTATGAGGAGGAACTTTAAGTCATTGCAGTGTCCAGGTGCATGGCCGTTTATAGGAGTGTCTGACCTGGGCACAGGGCAAAAGCCATTGTGTATGAAGGTGATGTCTGTCCTCTCCGCATATGGGTCGGGACCACTGTTAGTGGTGCCGGACATACATCAGGCTCCTTACCCCTGCATACTGGGCTCAGTCATGGGAAGGGGGCACAGCATGGCAAATACCAGTTTGGGTCAACGGCAGCACTATAGGATGGATGCCATCCAGCACAACTCATAGAGACCTATATACACAAGTCCAAGGCTTTAAAAAACGGAATCTATTGAGGATTTATTGGTTTCTGAAAAAGTGAAATGTGTGAGTGAATATTTTCTTAGGCATTGGATCTGCCCATGTTAGTAATTTGTCATCCTGTATTAGGTCATTGTATCTCAGCGTATTATTACCAGTAATTAACTTTTATTTTAGTGTCGGCAGCAGATTCTACATTTTTACTATGTCATTGTTACGAAAAGACATTTTGACAAATACTGTAATCAGTCGTTATATCATGCAATTAACTTTTCCATGTTTGCAGGTAGAGAAAACTCTTCTGAAAACGTTTGGGTTGGAGATCCCATCGAGCTGACTGTCTCCTACGAGGAGAACATTACTGGGATCATCTGGACTGTGAATGGCACCCTGCTAGCATGGAAGTTGGATGGTCTAGCTTGGGTCGCTGACAAATATAAAGACAGACTGACGATAGAGGACAAGCATTTACAACTGTTGAAGGCCTCTATTAATGATTCTGGAGAATATCAGGCCCAGGTCAATAATGGAACATTTGTTCTTGGTACCTTTAAATTTAATGTGCAAGTTACAGGTAGGTGTGGGCGATCATTGGAAAGACTAAAACAAACAAACAAAATAAGGGTTATCTAGCCTAGGTCAAGTAAACGTGGAGCAAAAGTGGATCAGTTGACGCTACCAACCAATCATAGCCCAGGTTTATGGAAACAGAAAAGCATGCTTGTTTGCATTGGGTTGCTGTTCCAGTTTTGATTCAGTTTTCCCTGCACTGGTTTGCCTATTTTTTTTTCTTAGATTAGATAGATCTGCAGACAAATGTCAATTCAGGCTTAGCTTCTATTTGTGGTGGCACAACGTGTATCAGATAGAGAAGCCAAGGGGGGGGGGGGGGTATGCAACCAGAAATGCAGTCTCTGTCACAAATATCTCTCATTGTGATAGTCACCACCTTTCAGTGCAAATGACACCCACATCATAAACAAATGTTCTTTCTCTGGTTTCCTTTCAGTGGTGTCACAGACCACAAGCCTAACCCATCCTCACTCTGTCCAAAACTACATTTCTGGGTTGGAATTTAAGGGTCCAAAGCTGATACTTCAAGAACTTGATGACCATTAAACTCAACTCAAAGCAGTTCCATTTCCCCCCATGGCTTTTCCTTTTGCAGTGCAAAAGTATGTTAATTCTATCTCGTGGTCATCATTTGCATTGTTTTAGTATTTTGGGATGAATAATTGTTTATTACCCTATTAACTTTACTGTGAAAATTGATCATGAAAAGCATTGGATGCATCTGGGTTGCTACACTTTGTCTTTCGTTAGGCTTCTCGTGAATTTTCATCCCACTGGTTCACGCTGTGGGGCCGTCCGACCAGTCCGAATCCCGCTGTAGTTAGGAAGTGCCTGCTGGATAAGCACTACACAGATTGACCCGTTCTCCACTCCAGAGTCTTTCTGTAACACTTACTTACTGAAATTAAAAGAATACATAAAAACAATAGAGCCTCAAAGGCTTTGATGACGTCACCTTGGAGGGGACGAAATGCGCATCGCCCGGGAAATAGAAGGCCCTTTTCTTTTTATGTATTGGACTCATGGATTATTTTTCAAAACAGCTATCTTTTTAATTTTAGTAAGTACCGTAAGTGTTATATGACGACCCTGGAGTGGAGAACGGGTGAATCTGTGTAGTGCTTATCCAAAAAGCACTTCCTAACTGTGGCAGGATTCGGACTGGTCAAACGACCCCCTTGAGGTACCACAGCGTGAACCAGTGAGATGAAAAGATTCATAAGAAGCCTAACGATAAAGGTCTGGGTCTCCTTAAACTATTAGGGGACAACTAATCATATATGTGCTTCTTACCCTTGTATATTGCCAAACTTCTAACTGAGGCACTGCCCATGTGGGACAGGACACTTAGACAGTAACACACAAGGGAATATCTAGTAGGCTTTTGCCTCATTAGTGGGTGAATTAGCACACTTGATTTGATCCTACAATCCATTTCAATAAATCCGCCTTATATCACTTATGTCCGGACTAAGACTGAGAGATGGTCAGGTTATTTATACTGGACTGATTTATCAGCTCAATATTTGTAATTAATTGTAAGATGCAACATGGTTGGTGTGATGCTGGGTCTTGGCTTTGCAAGTGCGTTGTCTGTTATGATTCTTCAGAAACAATCTTCAGTTCACATAGCGTAGGTACTAACATATGCTGACTGCCAAATGTTATTAGGGCTTCTTCCTTTTTCAAATATGTCCACAGTACAAATCTCCAACCTTGGGCCTTGGAACCATACCCCCTACGCAACATGTCATGTTATATCTGCCTCAAAACAGCGGAAACTACATAAATAACTCAACAAATGATACTCACAATTCCACTCATCGGATGATACCCCCACCCCAACTCAACAAATTGTACAAATTATACCAACAATAAAACTCAACAAATGATACCATCTAGCTCAACAAATTATAGCAACAACCCAACAAATATACTCACCATCTAGTTCAACAAATCTAGCAACAACCCAAGAAATGATACTCACCATCTAGCTCAACAAATTATAGCAACAACCCAACAAATGATACTCACCATCTAGCTCAACAAATGATAGCAACAACCCAACAAATGATACTCACCATCTAGCTCAACAAATTATAGCAACAACCCAACAAATGATACTCACCATCTAGCTCTACAAATGATAGCAACAACCCAACAAATGATACTCACCATCTAGCTCTACAAATGATAGCAACAACCCAACAAATGATACTCACCATCTAGCTCAACAAATTATAGCAACAACCCAACAAATGATACTCACCATCTAGCTCTACAAATGATAGCAACAACCCAACAAATGATACTCACCATCTAGCTCAACAAATTATAGCAACAACCCAACAAATGATACTCACCATCTAGCTCTACAAATGATAGCAACAACCCAACAAATGATACTCACCATCTAGCTCTACAAATGATAGCAACAACCCAACAAATGATACTCACCATCTAGCTGAACAAATGATAGCAACAACCCAACAAATGATACTCACCATCTAGCTCAACAAATGATAGCAACAACCCAACAAATAATACTCACCATCTAGCTCAACAAATTATAGCAACAACCCAACAAATGATACTCACCATCTAGCTCAACAAATTATAGCAACAACCCAACAAATTATACTCCCCATCTAGCTCAACAAATTATAGCAACAACCCAACAAATGATACTCCCCATCTAGCTCAACAAATTATAGCAACAACCCAACAAATGATACTCACCATCTAGCTCAACAAATGATAGCAACAACCCAATCTAACAAATGATACTCACCATCCAACTCAACAAATGACAGCAATAAACCAATCCAACAAATAATACTCACCATCCAGCTCAACAAATGATAGCAACAACCCAATCTAACAAATGATACTCACCATCCAACTCAACAAATGACAGCAATAAACCTATCCAACAAATGATACTCACCATCCAACTCAACAAATGATGGCAACAACCCAATACAACAAATTATACTCCCCATCCAACTCAACAAATGATAGCAACAACCCAACTCAACAAATGATACTCACCATCCAACTCAACAAATGATACCAACAACCCAAATCAACAAATGATACTCACCATCCAATTATAATTTTACAACCCAGGTCAACAAATTATACTAACAGCCCAATACAAGTTATTCCAACAACCTAACCCCCAAAAATTATACCAACAACCTCACTCAAACAAATTCTACCAACAACCTAACTCAACAAGTTATACCAACAACTCAGCTCAAAAAAATAAATTCACCATCCAACACAACAAACTATACCAACAACCCAACACAACAAATTATTCTACTCATCCAGCACAACAAATTATATTCATCATCCAACACAATTATACACACAATGTGGCTTAACAAATGATTTATAAATGTATAATCCAGCCCAACAAAAATGTACTGCACCACAAATTATTTCTACTTTATTGTAGGAGCCTGGCCCTTGCATTGGGACTTGTAATCACATATGTGTTGGCCCGAATGGGCATCAGCCCCTGTGCTGCTTAGTTTTGTTTCTTTACCGGTAACTCCAAGCCATACTTTCAGCCCAACTCAACAGTGGTTACACAATACAGAAGCCACTTTATTTTTTTGTATTTGATCTTATTGTGTGTGTGTTATGGGATTGCATTTAGGTTCAGAAATCTAGACGAGCCCAACATAAAGGTGAGGATGCAACTTATCTGAGCCCTTTTTATTTTGCAGACAAAGTCGTGGTGATTGAGAGTGATGACAACGGCAACTACAGGCCTGGAGAGAATATAAGTCTATCTATCCGCTATGATGGTTTAGCATCGCTAATATTCTGGATCCAAAATGGTACCGCGATCTTCATTCAGTCATCTGTATATAACTACATCTCCCCCCTTTATGAAGATCGAATGTTCATCGATGATAAGGGTTCTCTCCTCATTTCCAACACCAAGAGCAGTGATGCTGGAAATTACACTATAATTCTTACTACAAGCTTTGCCTCAGGATCACGCTCCTTCCAGGTGGGGTTCTATGGTAAGTACTCCACACAACAGAGGATCCTGAAATGTATTTTCCTTGCTTTCAAATGATCTCACATGGGCTCAGTGGATTATTAGAACCTGTATCTGATGAGGAAAGCCAATGTATTTACTTGCTTCAAGCAAAACTTCTCACTTCCCGTTTGAATTGAGTAGGGAAGGTCTAGAACCAATCGCCTTTTGTTTCTGATCTCAGGCGCATCCTGATTTGGGATTCCCTGCAGACTGCCAGGTCTTCTTACCCGTTCTGCGCATGTGCTGGATCTCCTCTAATCAGCATTCTATGTGCATATTATACAGGCTTACCTTCATGTTGGCTGTCAGGGCCGACATCTTTATTCATTCAGATTGCTTTATATTTTTCCATATCTCCCAGTGAACTCTGTTCCTTCTGAAGGACATCTTCAGCAGCAGAAGTTGACTCATACATGGATGTCTTAATGTGAGAGTCATATTGGTGCTGGCCACCATCAGGTCTGGGGGAGTCCAGACTCCTGAACCACCTCCTTGGGTGCTCCCATGGTCTTAGGTTATTGTAGCTCTAGTTTAGTGTGAGACATTATAGTCAGACTGTACACTGGAGAGACAACACTCACACTAATGACTAAGAGCTCCTAAATTGCATATAAACCAGCTAACGAAGAACAAACTAAATACACCATATTATGAACTCCCTTTGTTTAGTTTTTGTGCTACCTACCATGCTGGGTTAGGGTGATAGCAGTATTATCTGACAATGACCACTAGAGGGAGGAAACGTCTACAGAGATCAAGGCAGGAAAAGTTCCTGTGTGCCCATTGTGCTTAAACCGGACCTTCACCCTGAATAAGAGCCTATCTTATATGTTTCCCTCACTCTGCACATACAGATTGCTCACATTAATCCGGACCTTTACCCTGAATAAGAGCCTATCTTATATGTTTCCCCCACCCTGTACATACAGATTGCTCACATTAAAAATCATCCTACCTGCATCTACTGCATTTTCTGAGCCTTTAAACATCCAAGATGGTGGTACGTGGAGTCTCAGGCTACCTGCAAACAGGAAGTGACTTCTGACAATGCCACTATGCATTCTGGGACTGCTGTCCTTTTCCTGACCCCAGCTCTGCTCTGTCTGTGCAAAGCACAGCTATAACCCCGCTCCCTGCACTTTTGCCCCCTCTCCTAAGTATGTAATGCATTTGGGGCAAAATGGTGGCGCCCGTATCCTAGAGTCCCGAACAGAGTTGCAGCCCAGTGGGGGAAAGAATAAAAAGTAAGCAACAAAAATGTAAAATCTATTAATTTTAGATGCTGAGGAAAAGTTTAAGCATTTGGGTTTTTCATGAAACAATGCTGAAGGTCTAGTTTAAAGCAAAGGAAAATATGTGGAATCAGGGTTTTTTTTTCCACATTGGGCTGAGCCCAGGGGTTGGGATGGGGGAGTCTGGAAAAGCAAATGGATTTTAAGTCGACTTTTAAGTCACCGAAAGCAGGGAAGAAAAAAAAAAAGAAAGGAAAGGAGATCTCTCACAGCTCTAATAGCACACAGCACACTTTTGTTTTCCTTTAAAGCTCTCCAAAACCATATATATTTACATTACCCCCCCCAACACAACAACTTGTATGGCAGCGGTGGCCTGTTTTTTTTTAAAGAAAACCTGGCATTTTCTGCCGCGGAAGCCTCCCCCATGTAATTTTGAGATTGCTGATTGGCTGATCTTAAAGTTGCTGGATGACGCGCCACATTCAGTTTCCCCTTAGACAGGGGAGTGCTCCTGCCCCCAACTGGTGGCTGGGCTGAATGTCTGGGTGCGGGAGTGCACTTCAGCCCAGAGATACCGGGATGTGGCCAGCATTGTTTGCAGCACAGTGGGAGCCAGAACATAGGTGGGTTTTGTGCAGACCCGTTGGAGTTTCACACAACCATAGGTGGCTCTGGAGTCTTTTAGAATCATGGACCGGCCAACCGATTTTATGTAAATCCTTCGCCCTATTTATTTAAATGAGGAACGCCTATAGCCCCACAATTGCACACTTCACACATATCTCAAAAGAACAAGACTGATTACCAACCTAAGAATTTTAGGAAAGTATTTGGCAAATCAAAATGGGCCAAAGTTCAGTATATCTGCCAACCAACCATGCACATGTTTGGTCAGCTACCAAAGTTTGGAAGTTTACAAGTTTTCGAAGACTTAGTAAGTTGGTAATTAAATAGAACTGAAATAATTTGAGATTAAGAATCCACATCTAGAGGCATCAGGTGATTTGCTTGCTGCCTTATTATTGCTGTTGGGATTATGGTTCTTTTAAGATCTGCACTTTTTTTGTAAGATCTGCACTTTTAATAATGAAATCTGTAGTAGAAAGTGAAGGCACTTGTTTTTTTTTGGTTTTGCTAGTCATCCAACTGATTTTCTTGATAAGGAGCAAAACCAAAGAAATGGCTTCAGTTGCCTTCACATCATTCTTAGAGTTCTAGGTTCTTATTAGTTGAAGACTCATTTTCCCAGTAATTATTAAAAGTTTAAAATCTAAATAGACAAATAAATAATTTGAGATGAAGAATTCACATTTTTGACTGATCAAAGAAATTACCTAAAGATAAAAACTGTCTACAACAGAAGTCAAAATTTGTCCTGAACGCTCTTGCAGATGTTCCTACAAAGTCTTGAACTTAGGATTCTTTTCTTGCACCTATCTGCCCGGGTTAACCTATCCTATCCAACGGGTTGGGTATTAACAAAAAATGCTGCAGGAGGCCTTTGGTTTTGCGAGTAAGCCGCTCCAGCAGTGAGCCTTCAGACCATCTTACATCCTCCTCCTACTCCTCCATGCTTGCTAGTTGGTGTCCAATGGGGAACCATTCTATCACTTGTTCAACAATAGACTAAAAAACTCTATGTGCAAATATTTCAAATAAAAAAAAACATTCCAGCCCTCAGCAGTCCTTGAGCAGTGGCTCCTGTCCTACGAAAACCTTGTTTTAGTATTTTATTTGTAGACCTTCTTTTGCTAGCTTTTGGCTCTTCTGTGTCTTCTAATTCTGCTGTGGCTTTGGGTCTACCAGACCTTTCAGAACCTCCCCCAGTTCATTTTGGTGTGTTAAAAGACTCAGTTCCACCACACCATGCCTGTTTCTGCATTTTCTTATCCAGATACACACTAAAACTTCATCCCATAGTGTAAAATAAGCCCTTTCAAAGTATCTCAAAACCTCCAGTTATATGTAAATACTTAAACGAAACCATGTTCTATGCGCCAATTTCTGGGTCGCGGCTGAGCTGAGAAAGGCACTGCCATGGCGCAGCTTTATGAGTCATGCACATGTGGCCAGAGAAAGCTGAGGGACCTCTCTGGCTTGCTGTGCTCATTCCCACTAGCACTAAGGGAGAGAGTGGCGGTTAGGCCACTTGGTGGTCCAGAAGGAGTGAAATGGAAAGAATGGCAAACTTTGGAGCCTGCCATCAGGTGATTTGCTTGCTGCCTTATTATTGCTGTTGGGTTTATGGTTCTTTTAAGTTTAAGATCTGCACTTTTAACAATTACATTTGTAGTAGAAAGTGAAGGCACATTCTTGATTAGAAACAAAACCAAAGGAATGGCTTCAGTTGGCCTTGCATCATTCTTAGTCTATTGCTTTTTCTACACTTTAGGGGATGGTGCAATTTTGCCAAGAAAAGGGCTTCCAACTTGGCTATAGACAAAGAGTTTGGAATGAGTAGACATGGGAACTCTTGCAGGAATTGTTTAAACCAACTTTTAAGGTTTAATCTACTTCTGCAGAAAAACAGATAAAGTTATTGTATAGAACTAAAAAAACAAAAAAGCAAAAAAAAATCAAATTTTGGACTTGAACTGTTAAAATTTCAATTAGAGACTGGAAAACTGTGTGAGTCATAGTTTAGGTTGGCCAGGGTCATCCCTTTGCAACATTTTTCCCATCTAGATTCCATCAAGGACTTCCATACTTACCAGGATTTACCTGTCCTACTGAATATGTCCACTATAAAATGAACATTGCATGACATTTTACAATGCCACCCCTTAAACTTCACTAAGTAACTAGGAGGCCCAAACTTCACTAAGTAACTCCTTGTAAATGGGTAATTCAAGACCTGGAGTTTACCTTTAACCAAGGCAGGCCTAACTGGTTTGTCCTGGCAGATTGGTCAACACATCAGCAGCATTTGCTCCCCTTGGATCTGGTTCAGAACATTCTGTAGGCAAACACTAGCAGAGTATAACACCCTAACAGGTCACAGCACGCTATGAGATAAGAAATAACATTTTAATGGCAAGCATTGAGCTTTAATAGTGTCTGGTAGCCAACCTTTAAGCAAACAGCTCTGTTATCGCTAGCCAGTTTATTGGCAATATAAACCATATAAATCTGAAGACAACAAAAAAGGCGTCAACTGTGACATACACGTGAGTGAAGAAACAAATTTCCTAACCTTGATTTCATCCCTATAGACCCAGTGGAGAATGTGACTCTGCAGCAGACTCCTGAAATAGTGGGAGAGGGCACCAATGATGTTAACCTGTCCTGCAAAGCAGCAGCTGGATTTGGATCCATCATGTGGGAGAAAGATGGACAGCCTTTAAATAACATTGCTTACCAGCTTCTGGAAGGGAACCAGATTCTGCAGATAATTCGGCCTGATCGCACCTTCTCTGGAAACTACAGCTGCAATATATCCAACCCTATCTACTGGGGCTCATCATCAATCATTTTGACGGTTTATTGTAAGTGGACAACAGTTAAAAAATCCAGTGCTCGTTATCATCTGCTCCACCTATCAACATGTTGCTACCTAAGATACACCTTTACCAATCTATGTGCCCTGTCTAGGGACCACCCCCTATATGGACCTTCATAGAATCCCTAATCCATTTACTTCTCCCTGTGATATTGCCCAAAAGCTTGACTAGTCATGGTAGCCCTTGTCTGCAATTTGGATCATTGTCTAGGGAGGAGAACTTCTTTTTACCACTGGATAGGGCCTATAGAAACATACATATTGTACCTAATGGTAATTACCATCCTTCCTAGCTATTTTCATGCCTTTGTTTCACCCCCCACAAGCTTCAAAGGGTATTAGTTGTGTTACACAAAACTCGTTCTCCCTCAGTACTTTTAGATTTGCTTCTATATCTTGCTAACAGGTTGGGAGCTAGAGAGATACATAATAGACAGACAGCTGGATGTTATATCTGCAATATGGGAAAATAGTCACATGGGTGACCAGTTTTACCCACATGGTCCATACTATAGATTTTATAACTTTTTCTCTGTTCTCACAAGTCTCCTAGTAGGGTATTTTCCTCTATAGACCTTATTTTTAATCAATCACCATTGTCCTCCTGTAGGAGTGAAAGTAGTCATGGGTTGCTAGTGAGATGTAAAAGTAGATCCAGCAGGAAAGAAAAATATATGAAGACTAGAACAAGAAAAACATTCTGCAATATGGGGAAGCAGTCACATAGGTGACAGGTCCTACCCAAATGGTCCATACTATAGTTTTATTTAGCTCTTTCTCCCTTCTCAGATAAAGGGGATCCTTGTAGGTCCCTTTGTAAACCAAGCTCCTCATACGGACCTTTTGTTTTTTTTAGGCCAAGCTCTTCTCTGAACCTTATTTTGAACCAAGCTATTTTGTCCTCAGGTAGGAGTGAAAGTAGTTGTGGGCTGTGATTGAGGTTAAGGTGGTCCTGCTAAAAGACAAACCCTCTTGATTAATGAAGACTAATACAAGAAAAATTGAAATGGCTGTTATGGGCAAACGCATTTCTGGTTTCATTTTCACAATAGAACTCAGTTCATTATTCTGGAAAATTGTTTGAATTTCTTGAACCGATAAATCTACTGTCCCTTTATATCTACCTATACATTTGTTACAACAGCTTTTTACTTTGCGGATCTTCTTTTGTCTCACTAGAACTCTAGTTATTACTTTATCATCACTCTGGTATTGCATTCTTTACTTTACTTTACTTTCTTTCCAATAGACCCAGTGGAGAATGTGACTGTGGAACAATCTCCTGAAATAGTTCAGGAGGATACCCCAGAAGTAAAACTGTTCTGCAAAGCATCTGCAGGACATGGAGATGTGACATGGAAGAAAGATGGCCAGCCATTAAATAATGAAGCCTATCAGCTACTGGATGGGAACCAGACTCTTCTAATAACCAAACCCAATAGAACTTTCTCCGGAAACTACAGCTGCAATATGTCCAATCCTGTTAGCTTCAGGGATGGGTTCTTAATATTGAAAGTTTATTGTAAGTTGATGCTATAAATTTGACCATTCTCAATACATATCTGTAGACTAAAATGACTTTACATTTTCAACATATTCAAGATTTGCCTTCATTTAGTTCTATTTTCCATAATCTTGACTCCTTTTAGGTGGTCCTTTTATTTCCCATAACCTTGATTCCATTTAGGTGGTTGTTTTATTTCCCATAACCGTGATTCCATTTAGATGGTCTTTCTATTTCCCATAACCTTGATTCTGTTTAGATAATCTTTTTATTTACCATAACCTTGATTCTATTTAGGTGGTCTTTTTATTTCCCATAACCTTGATTCCATTTAGGTGGCTTTCTATTTCCCATAACCTTGATTCCATTTAGGTGGTCTTACTATTTCCCATAACCTTGATTCCATTTATGTGGTCTTTCTATTTCCCATAACCTTGATTCCATTTAGGTGGTCTTACTATTTCCCATAACCTTGATTCGATTTAGGTGGTCTTACTATTTCCTATAACCTTGATTTCATTTAGGTGGTCTTTTTAGTTACCATAACCTTGATTTCATTTAGGTGACCTTTTTAGTTACCATAACCTTGATTCCATTTAGGTGGCTTTCTATTTCCCATAACCTTGATTCCATTTAGGTGGTCTTACTATTTCCCATAACCTTGATTCCATTTAGGTGGTCTTACTATTTCCCATAACCTTGATTTCATTTAGGTGGTCTTACTATTTCCCATAACCTTGATTTCATGTAGGTGGTCATTTTAGTTACCATAACCTTGATTTCATTTAGGTGACCTTTTTAGTTACCATAACCTTGATTCCATTTAGGTGGTCTTACTATTTCCCATAACCTTGATTCCATTTAGATGGTCTTTTTATTTCCCATAACCTTGATTCCATTTAGGTGGCTTTCTATTTCACATAACCTTGATTCCATTTAGGTGGTCTTACTATTTCTCATAACCTTGATTCCATTTAGGTGGTCTTACTATTTCCCATAATCTTGATCCCATTTAGGTGGTCTTTCTATTTCCCATAACCTTGATTTCATTTAGGTGGCCTTTTTAGTTACCATAACCTTGATTCCATTTAGGTGGCTTTCTATTTCCCATAACCTTGATTCCATTTAGGTGGTCTTACTATTTCCGATAACCTTGATTCTATTTAGGAACGAGCAGTCAATGTATCTGTTTGTGGAAATGGGCCATTGCTTACTTTACTTCTCCAGGGTTTGTTCTTGGATTCTAGATTCTAAATTGATGATACCTACCACACCAAATTATATGGGAGTTTCACTGATTCCAAGCATTGTTCTCTTACCAAGGAATTATTGGCAGTGTGGATGTTCTCTGGGTTCGGTGGAGACCATGAACAAACTTGAGAGAACAAACTGAAACTTTGGAACACCTGACATGTCCCCATCTACAGTGTGTTTCAAATGCGAAAATAATGTACCACATCCACTTTTTACCTTGTAGACCCATTGAAGGATGTGACCTTGCGACAATCCCCTGAAATAGTGGATGAGACCACACCTATCGTTAACCTTTCATGTGAAGCAGCCGAGGGATTTGGAGATGTGACGTGGCTGAAGGATGGTCAGCCTTTAAATAACAAAGCATACCATCTACTGGAGGAAAACCACATGCTACAAATAATTAAACCTGATAGAACTTTTAGCGGAAACTACAGCTGCAATATGTCCAACCTTCTTTACCAGGGCTTTGCCTCTATCATAATGACTGTTTATTGTAAGTATAAACCAAAAATATACTGAGTGCTCAGTCATAACCGCTGTCACTTTAACAGATTTTGAGAAGAGAATCACTTTTCAATGAACAATGAAGGGGGAGGGCTATAAATAAGGGATCCATATATTCAGATAGGTAAGCCTATTGGCAGGGCAGGCATCAGTACTGGGCATACCCGGGTAGCTGCCGGGACCCCTGCACCTTGGGGGGGTCCACCTCATTCCCTCCACCCGGGCAAGCCTCTATGCAGGACACAGGGCTGTGCAGTAACCAGGACTAAGGACTGTCATCCAGGGGCAGAGTGGCCATTGGGAAAAACCCCCTTGATTAATAAAGACTAGAACAAGACAAAGTAGAAAACATACATGGACCATATGAGAAAGCAGTCACATGATTGACAGGTCAATGTCCATACTATAGATTTTGTAGGTCCTTCTCTCTTCTCAGGTGACCAGGCTCCTGGTAAAGCCTTTTCTATGCCAAGCTCCTCATACAGCCTTTTGTTTATTCAGGCCGAGCAGAATATACGGTACACTTTGGGTATACAGTAACTTGTAGATAGTATAGCCCAGGAAGCATGTGGAGGGCCCTTAAGTGCACCAAACCCCTTTAAACCTGACCTCAGAGTCTAAAGGAATTTAGATTCTCCTGATTTTGGATGCCCCTATGTGTGACCTCTCCCCTTTGTTCATTACTTTCCTGGAACTGGTGAATGCACCATGGGATTGCCAGTTTGAGGGGGGGTCTTTAACAAACAGGGGCCTCCAGAATTGAGATGCCCCTGTAAAGTGGACCGAAACCCAGGGGTGGAATTGCTTGCATAGTGGGTATTGCAGGGATCCCAGGGGGTTTCACAAAGTAGAGTATCACAGAATGTGATGCTTCAGGGATAAGAAATCAGCTGGGGTGGGCAACTTAAAAGCAGAAAAAAACCCAGCACTTCCTCCCCTGGAACCTAAATCGAGATGCCCTGTTGTGTGCAATTCCGCCATTTAAGATGTGGGCACCAGGTGTGGCGGTGCCCTCTCAGTCCGCCGCCGGTCAAGCGCTGTTGCACACCCCAAAGACCGGCCCTGTCAGTGGCCCCCCCTGGGGGTTGGGGGCCCCTGGCACCTGCCCACCTTGCCGGGTGCCGACGCCGGCCCTGGACTGTGGATTGCTATAAGTGCAGTTTCTCAACCCATGGGTTTTACATTTCACCATTTATAAATAACGCTGCAACTAGAGGTTTTATCACAAAAATCTTTTGAATAAGTCGGTAGGATTAGTTATTTGAGTATACAGATAAAAGTCTAAAACTGTTCACATTTTCAATCTTTTTTAACTGAAACATCATGTAGGCCTGTGAAGGTTCTTATTCACCCAGATGAAGGCGTATCTGAAGCAATAAATCATTGGCCTTTCTGTATTTGTCTTGATGACATTACTCTAGTCATCCAACTAGCTTTCTCAGTTAGGAAAACCAGTCGGATGACTAGCAAAACATCTTCAAAAATGCAGAGAGTCCAGTTGCCTTTGCAAGAAGAGTTGCATCATGGGGTCGAATCAGCACCCGATGCTAAAAGGTCACTTTAGATGAAAAAAATTAGTTTATTGTACCTGGTTCCGAATCGACCCCCGAGGGCCTGATTCCCTTCTTATCTTCGTATATTTACTTTACAAACTTTTTGTTGGTGAGTGAACACTGGGTGAATTGTTATCGGCCACGTATGACATTTTGATTTTATTGCTGCCATAAAATAAATAAAAAAATGTCAAGGTTTTAGGGGCTGTTTTTATGGTGCCATGGGTTAGAACCTTAAAAACATAGCCCTTTTTCAGGCTACCAGTCTAGCATGCTAGGTTCAAGGGCTAACAACTCAACAGTTACGGCCCTGGCAACTTACTAGTCCTTCTGCACAGGTCTGCTGCTTTCCGAGGGATGCCACGGGCTTCGGCTCTTTTACATCTCAGGTGTCCAGGAAAGGGTGACAATAATTAGGCATGGCAACAGCTGACTTTCTGCCCCCCCCCCTCCTACTCTTTAAACTGGTGTCAGGGTCTTTGGAACAAGTAGGTCAGTAGTTTAAGAAACACACCCATGCCAAATGAAAATGTTAAATTAACACGACTTACCCTGTTTTCCTCCCACTGTCCTGTGTCCTCCTCTCTGCAGGTCAGCCAAATCTAGCAATCTGTGGTCCTCTATTAATGCCAGCAAAGTGGCCGGTAAGGCCACCACTGGCTGAGAGAGCATCCTACCACCGGTGGCCCCACTGGACACTTTGCATGCACTCTGCATGTTCAGACAGACTGAGGTCCCCCGTTCTGTCTCCCATCCTGCCATGGGGAATGCTCCGCTGCTGGGGAGGCAGCCTTTTCTACTAAAGAGACATGCCCTTAAAGTCGACCAAAACCCATGGAGATCGGACAAGGAATCTATAAGTTTCTCAGATTGATTGATTCCCACCCCCTGGGGCATCCAGAATCAGGATGCCCCATTGTGTGAAACCCCCCAGGTCACCCATAAACTCACCTTCTTTTCCGGTCCAACCAACAGCACATGTGCGAGCAGTGGCTGCGTTCCTCGCTATCCCTAGCAGGGCACGTGCCAGTCCCAGGCATTTGTGAATGGCCGGCGTGAGCATGCTCCCTGTTAGAGGTTAGCAGGAGATGCAGCTGTTAGACAAGATCCTGGATGAAAGGGCTTGAGCTGATCCGAGTGCACTGATTGAAAGAGCAGCCGCGCATGCGTCATAGGACCAGGAAGAGGTGAGTTTGTTCGGGTGACCTGCGGGGTTTCACACAGCGGCCCACCCCTAATCGGGCGAGGGGGCATAGAAAAAAAACCTGGGTTTTGGTCCACTTTAATCAGTGTGGAGGGAAGGGGCATGGATAGAAGTCACTTCTCTCCATGCCCCTCCCCTCCACAGTGATGCACATCACAGAGTTACCGCAGACCATGACGTTGGATTATGACCAGCTCCCTTACCGGCACCAGGACATTCTTCCTGGTGGGATGCCAGAGAGTAATAATGAGGGATCTCTGTCGCCCTGAGCTGCCAGCAAAGTGGCTGGTATATCACCAGCTCCAGGGTGGGAGCCCCAAGACTCTGGGTTACCAGCTTCTATGACGGGTGTGTTGGGCTGGATATAACTTTTATTTGGGGTTTGCCAAACCAACCTAAATAAGCATCGCATCGTCAGCATCGCTGACTGACCCAAGGCATGACCTTTAATTATACTTCCACTTTCTTCCTCTACAGACCCAATAAAAAACTTGACCATCAAACAATCCCCTGAAACAGTTATTGAAAGTTCCCCTGTCGTCTCCCTCCACTGCAGAGCAGATGATGGGTTTGGATCTGTGACGTGGTGGAAGAATGGGGAGCCTGTGGATAAAAGTATCTTCCAACTACTGGATGAGGACCATACTCTCCAGATAACTAACCCAAACAGGACATTCACTGGAAAGTACAGCTGCAACATGTCCAACGCCATCTCCTGGGCAGAGGCCTCCAAAACACTGACAGTTTATTGTAAGTGACCACCAGAGATAAACCTAGCAGTCATTATATTGATCAGATTCATTATCAGTTATTACAAATATCTTTTCCCATTACAGTTCCAGTGGAAGGCGTTACCGTGACCCAGAATCCTGCAAATGTCACAGAGAAGTCTGCAAAAGTTGAGCTTACCTGCGCAGCTTCCAGTAAAAATGGAGAAACTATGGTATGGACCAAGGACAAAGAGCTTGTGACTGCTAATGACACTCACAGTCTGCGAGATAATAACGAGGTTCTGCAGATTACCAGCCCAAAGAAGGGTTTCAGTGGAGAATATACCTGCAATGTATCTAACGCTGCCTACTGGGATGAGGGATCCCTCGTCCTCACCATCTCTGGTTAGTAGTAACAATAAACAGGACTGGATTAAGGGTGGTGGAGGCCTCTGGGAGTCTAGTGGAGGCCCCAGTAAGGAACTGTAGATCAGTTGCTGCTCTTCAGATGAAGGCCTCAGAGTGGGGGCACTTCTTTGCTCCTGACCCCCCTTTAATCCGACCCTGCCAACATATAAAAAGTTACTAACTTTGAAAAAGGCCAAACTTGTCTTAACAATTATATATTGTCTTTAAATGGAAATACAGGTGCCAAGGATGTTGCACGCTATGGCATTGACATGGTTACAATTCTAATTATGGCCACCTTAGTGGGAATTCTGCACCCCGACTGAGAAGACACAGTTATATATTCTATGTCAGAAGTCTGGTGAGTAATAGTATTTCGTTTTTAAAAGACATTTACTGATGCAGCAGTTTTCATTGTAAACTCAAAATCACAGAAAACACACTCACACATAACAAAAAAGGTGTGAGTCATCCGTGAGCTATTTACTTTTTAATAGCACGTTCATGGCTGTTACAATGTTCTACACAGAACAGAGCCTGGCTGTTACAATGTGTAACACGGCAAGGGGCTGGCTGGCCATTACAATGTAAATTGATGCCACATCCTGCTTCATACATTGCCCAACAACAGGGAGCGATGCTGCTGCACAAGGTAAAAACCTCCCAGCCTGAGATTCAGTGCATTCAGTATTGCTGCCTGTAAGGTGATAATAAAAACCGAGAGAGGTTATAGGTTGACCAAGACCATAAGTATATAAAAAGTACGGGTCCAAGGGGGGAGCCTTGCTGCACACCAACAAAGGATGTGGGGAGGAGACTGTGTTTGAGTAGAATACACTGCATGGTAGGTCACAAACCGAGGTGGGAGATAGAGATGAGAGCCAGGAGAGTGCCCTTTTTTATGTGATTTGCAAATGTCCTAAATGTGGTTGATGCTGACCTTTAATTGTATTATTTTTATAGGTGTTTGGAAAGCGCTTATCTGTTCTGCAGCATACATTGTCTACTGTACTTTTGGCTGCTGTTCTTCATTGTACATACTTCTTTCTTGAGGCTCCATCAGGAGACGGGGCCACACCTAATGGACAAAGCCGGCATTCCTTTAGAAGATTCAGCTTATTTTCATTTGTATTTTGTTACTTGTACATAGGACTGTATTTGCTATAATTAAAAGTAGACACCAATAACCAGCTCTAGGGTTCTTTACCTTGGTTTAATTTCCCATACACTTTTGAGCTCTTGTTGTTTATAAAGCAAGGTGTTTTCCAAAGGCCAGAACACCCTGCAAGGCCGTTGTATTTCCCATCCCCTAGGCATCCCAAATATTCCACCATCAACACTTTAACTCACCCCACATTGCTCCTATAAATACCTAGAGCCACGAGTCAAGTGATCAGCAAATCTAGAGGTTAGGCTTTGGGAATGTAAAAAAGCAAGTAAATATAGATTGTTTCCTGGCTGTTTTCTGTAAAAAAAATCCAGAACCAAATCTGATTTAAAGCCCCCCAACAACCAAGCCAAACTCTAAAAGTAACCCTGTTGCTTCCTTAATCAAAATCCTCCATACCAAACTCAAACCAAATTCCACCTGAACTAGATATTTTTCTAGCTACCAATGATCAAGCCAATTTACAAACTGTACCCCACTACTTCAGAACCATAACCTGAAACAAATTCTATCCAGATACACTCAAAACTCGATCAATTAGAACCACAAGCTGAACCAATTCCTATCCAGACCAACCCAGGTACAAACTGTAACCAAATTCATTAGAACAAGAATCAGGACATATCATATAAACCAATAACCTTAAGATCTAACTGTAGCCCAATACCTCTGAACCTGAAAACTCAGTCCAATAACCAAACCAAAGTGTAACCATGGACTAATTAATTAAAACCATGACTTGAACCAAATCCTAGAGCCACCCAGTAACCAAAAGAAAGCCCAAACAGTAACCCAATTCATCTGATCCCCAGCCTAAACTAAATCCAACCCAATTCGCATATCCATACCTAATTGCAACCCATAACCACAACCCAAAACCAATGTTATCCAGGGTCAACCAATTACCCAAACCCAAACTGAAACCTCATTAAAACCACACCTAGGACCAAATCAAATCCAAAACCACCCAGGAAAAAATGTAAAATGTGGGCTTCCTTTTAATAGTTTGTATACCCAGTATCCTAATGAAAACTCAACAGTAACCAAATAAATTATAACCACAACCCAAAACAAATGCTATCCAAAGTCACCCAAAAACCAAACCAAAAACGTAACCCAGTTCACCAGATCCAGAACCCAAATGAAATCATATCCAAAGCCATACATTGACAAACTTGGACTTCAGTTTAATACTCAGAACACCTCAGTACGCAACTTGCTATAGGGCACTAGAAGGTAGACTAATCCAAAATCTTCAAAGGGTTATAATGAGAAATGGCCAGTGAAACCTGGATAAGATCACTTGGTCCAACAAAAGGCTCCTCAGAACAGCAGCTTAGATGTTAGTGGGGGAGATCCTAGTATTCTCCTTTGGAGACCAAGCTTTATTTTGAACAGAACGTGAGGAAGGTTTGGTATTAATAATTATTTTTGGCCACCCTCAACAAGGTTCAGAGGAGTGACACAGGAGCCCATGGTAATTGCTATAACTATTCTCACTTTGCTACCAGTGCTCCTCCTATTGATGTTGCTAAATCGAGAACATTGCTTAAATATTCATTGAGTCTTCTGAAAAGTCGCCCCGGCCCGAGGGTGATGAGCTCACATCTTCACCACTTCATTTCCAGCCTGAGACAAAGTAGCCAAACAGGTTGGGAAACCCTCCCCAACTGCTACTTGCTTCTTGCTTCCAATAAATATTACAAAATCAGATTTGTAATATCACTTCTTGTTGTTTATTTTTAATCACACTAATAATAATATCATCTTGAAATGCTGCCAACCTCATGTATACACGCCTCCGCATCCGTTTACATTATTAGGACGGGATTAGAGGAGTAGAAACTGAAATGGTTTTACTTGCTGTTGAGAAATAAAAGGTCTCCTTTATATTGGAGAGCACAGTCTCCTCAGATTCTTCATTAATCAGTTATAGAAAGGGGTGGGAAGGCTAACTGTACAGGGGAATAATAAAGAGACAGCCAGAGAGATTGCCCATGAGTAGCTAAGTCTGCCTCTATTATGTCTGGTGCAGTTCTGCCAAATATCTTTTGATATCCCGATTCTGCATCATCTGAATTCATTCAAATCTATAGGGGAGGGGGGTCAGGCTGGGTTGTGGGTCTTTGTAAAGGAACTAAATCAGCTAAATGCCCCATATTGCATGGTGGGATAAGCACAACATTTCAAGTACATTGTTATAATTAAAACAAGCTCCCCTTTAGCCAAATACCGTGATTCTAGAAGAATAATGCTCCTTTATTGTATTTAAAGCAGAACAAAATTTGACTTTCTCAGCTTTTGTTCCATGAACCCAGGGGCCTCCCGAATTGGGATGCCCTGCCGTGTGAATTCCGATGGTGTATATGCGCAGGCTCTTGTCCAATCAGAGCCGTTTTCAGCCATTTCTGTGTCATGCTGTGGAGATTCAATTTAACAGGATATTCATAATTGCATTGAGTAGAAGAAAAATCCCCCTTTAAATGAGAACAAAAGCCGCACTGATGGGTTCTGTAGACTCATCAGTGCCGCCCATGGGGCATCCAAAATAGAGATAACCCACTGTGTGGAACCTCCGGGGTCTCTGGTTGACTCACCTTTTCTGGTGGCTTCCCCGGTGCTGCTGTGCATAGCAGTGCCCAGCCATTCAGATAGGCTGGGGGTGGGAGCACTCTGCAGACTACACAGAAGCCGGGGATGCGTTCAATGAGCTGGGTCACATCAGCCGGCATTCTTGAGATCAGCCAATCAGCAAACTGAAAAATGCCTGATGGGGTTGGCCTTGTTTTTTTTAAACCATGCTACTGCAGAGCTCACGGTCCTCGGGCAGGGGGCATTTCTTGGGTTTTGTTCCTCTTGGGCAGGTCATTTGATTCGGGATACCCCACTGTGTGTATCCCCCGGATCTCCCATAAACTCACCACCTTATTCTCACAGTGCATGCTGAAATCTGAATGAAAGGAACGCTGCTGATTGGCTGATTGTCCCAGCCAATCAGCAGTGCCCGTTTAATTCAGATTTCCTTTGCTCAGAGCCATGAGGAAATTTGAATGGAGTGGGTGATGCCGTCTCTAGCTGTGGTGGTGCCTGTGTTGGTGGTTCAGAATTGCCTGGTGAGGGTGCGCGCCTAGCTGTGAATGTGGCGAAGAGATGAGTGGATCGGGTCAGGGCATCCCAATTTGAATTGCTTCATAAAGTTGGACCAACCCCCCTCAAAGGTTTTATAGTCTTGAAGGGGTGTTGTGTTTTAAATCATCTGACACGGACACCCCAGGATGCCATTTGGGACACCCCCGAAGAATGGAGAGAAATGTCTCAGATGGCAAGGGAACACAGGGAAGACTTGGTACTCACTCAGACCTCTGGTAATCTTCCAATGGAATAAATGGGGTATTTCAGGTCTTCTTTAGTGTAGAAGGAAGAAAGTCACACAGTCACTTTTCAGAATAACAGGGCGCCCATCTTGAGGCAATTTCAACAAGGTACAACTGTCCCTGGTACTGATGAGTGGGAATGGGAAACCAGGGATATGTCTGTAGCTGAGAGGGTGGATGAGTGGAGATAAAAGGGGGGATGTGGATGAAGGAGGGTGGATGAGTGGAGATAAAAGGGGGGATGTGGATGAAGGAGGGTGGATGAGTGGAGATAAAAGGGGGGATGTGGATGAAGGAGGGTGGATGAGTGGAGATAAAAGGGGGGATGTGGATGAAGGAGGGTGGATGAGTGGAGCTGAGAGATGGAGTGGAGTTCCTGAAAAATGAAGTTGCATGTCATGGGTAAGTGGGGCTGCAGTGGGGAGATGCAGGGGGTGGATTAGTGGAGCTTGAAGGGGGTGGATGAGTGTCGCTATGTGGGTTTGGTCGAGTCACGAGGGGTAAATGTGTGGAAGGCAGGTAGATGGAGAGCGCCATAGCTCCAGCCTTTGCCAATCTCTTTGTCGGTTTCCTAGAAGAAAGATATATCTTTATGTCGCCCCTATATACTGAACATGTATTGTTTTGGGGCCGTTATATTGATGATGTCATCACAGTCTGGCAAGGAGAGAAGGGGGTTATTTTGATGCATTTGTTGAACACATTCATTCCATCTTTCCTACTATCATTTTCAACCCAGAGGTATCAGAAGCACACGTCACTTTCTTGGATGTAGCAGTTGACAAGGGCCCAGATGGCTCCATTACGACCGGCCTCTACTCTAAACCTACAGACAGGAACACGTTACTGTGGTACGATAGCGCACATCCTAGGCCTCTTATCAATAGCCTCCCCATCTCTCATTAATTCGAACCCGGAGATACGGATGTCACAACTACATCAGATGACACAGAAATATCCCGAACCGATACTGTCTCAAGCTCGTATACGTGCTGAAGAGATATGGAAAGGAGATAAGAGGAAGGTTAAAAGCATTGATGAACGGGTCCCATTCATGTTTTCATATAACCAAGCCGCCCCTACCATTAAACACACTACTGACAAGCACAGATGCATACTAACTTCTGACAACACCCTGTGCCCGGTGATCAAGAAACCATTACTGAGGTTCTACCAACGGAGTTGGAATCTGAGAGACTCTTTGGTCAAAGCGGCTCCTGTGGAGAAATATTCACAAAAAACAATTAGACTCACTGCCCGGACAGGATGTTTTCGATGCAATAACTGCAATGCGTGTAATTCTTTAATCCTCGGCTCAGAGTTTACCCATCCGCGCACTGGGCGGCGGTTTAAAATCCGCGGCACATTTTCCTGTCTGACGGAATATTGTGTTTACTTGTTGAAATGCCCTTGTGGTCTTCTTTATGTGGGCAAGACAATTGGACCCTTCAAGAAGCGGTTCCAACAGCACAGCGGTGATGTCCGTACCGGCATCAACAGACACATGAAGGGCGAGACTTTGGATTATGACAAACCGGTGGCTGTTCACTTTGTAAAACACAACCACCAAACCCACGAACTTAGACGGACGGTGATTGAACACGTTGAGAGACCGCGTTGTGGTGGCGACCGCCATCTATGGCTACTCCAGAGAGAAGCGTACTGCATCCATAAAATGGATACTGTCCAACTGAGGGGCCTCAATACGTCCTTTGGCTCCACGTGCTACTTGCCACAGAGTTTCCTCTTTGCTTCTTTAGATGAGTTTAGCTGGGAGGGTGGATGAGTGAAGCTAAAAAGGGGGGAAGGATGAGTGGAACTTGGAGAGGGGTGTATGAGTGGGGGTTGGAGGGGGAAGGATGAGTGGAGCTTGGAGAGGGGTGTATGAGTGGGGGTTGGAGGGGGATGGATGAGCGGAGCTTGGAGAGGGGTGTATGAGTGGGGGTTGGAGGGGGATGGATGAGTGGAGCTTGGAGAGGGGTGTATGAGTGGGGGTTGGAGGGGGATAGATGAGTGGAGCTTGGAGAGGGGTGTATGAGTTGGGGGTTGGAGAGGGATGGATGAGTGGAGCTTGGAGAGGGGTGTATGAGTGGGGGTTGGAGGGGGATGGATACGTGGAGCTTGGAGAGGGGTGTATGAGTGGGGGTTGGAGGGGGATGGATGAGTGGAGCTTGGAGAGGGGTGTATGAGTGGGGGTTGGAGGGGGATGGATGAGTGGAGCTTGGAGAGGGGTGTATAAGTGGGGGTTGGAGGGGGATAGATGAGTGGAGCTTGGAGAGGGGTGTATGAGTGGGGGTTGGAGGGGGATGGATGAGTGGAGCTTGGAGAGGGGTGTATGAGTGGGGGTTGGAGGGGGATGGATGAGTGGAGCTTGGAGAGGGGTGTATGAGTTGGGGGTTGGAGAGGGATGGATGAGTGGAGCTTGGAGAGGGGTGTATGAGTGGGGGTTGGAGGGGGATGGATACGTGGAGCTTGGAGAGGGGTGTATGAGTGGGGGTTGGAGGGGGATGGATGAGTGGAGCTTGGAGAGGGGTGTATGAGTGGGGGTTGGAGGGGGATGGATGAGCGGAGCTTGGAGAGGGGTGTATGAGTGGGGGTTGGAGGGGGATGGATGAGTGGAGCTTGGTTCCTTTTAAAGCAGAGCAAAACACAGGACATTGACTTTCATTGGTTCCCCCAGAACTCTGCTATTTACACACCTCATCCTGGTTCCAACAATGCCGACTGTCGTCCAATGAAAGCTGTTTGCTCTGACTATGTAATTCGGCGTGCGCTCCCATCCCGGCCTATGTAAATGGCTGGGGCGGGAGAGCAAACAGCTTTCATTGGACAAGAGTTGGCATTGCTGGAACCAGGATGAGGTGGAGGGTTGGAGGGGGATGGATGAGTGGAGCTTGGACAGGGGTGTATGAGTGGGGGTTGGAGGGGGATGGATGAGTGGAGCTTGGAGAGGGGTGTATGAGTGGGGGTTGGAGGGGGATGGATGAGTGGAGCTTGGAGAGGGGTGTATGAGCGGGGGTTGGAGGGGGATGGATGAGCGGAGCTTGGAGAGGGGTGTATGAGCGGGGGTTGGAGGGGGATGGATGAGTGGAGCTTGGAGAGGGGTGTATGAGCGGGGGTTGGAGGGGGATGGATGAGTGGAGCTTGGAGAGGGGTGTATGAGCGGGGGTTGGAGGGGGATGGATGAGTGGAGCTTGGAGAGGGGTGTATGAGCGGGGGTTGGAGGGGGATGGATGAGTGGAGCTTGGAGAGGGGTGTATAAGTGGGGGTTGGAGGGGGATGGATGAGCGGAGCTTGGAGAGGGGTGTATGAGTGGGGGTTGGAGGGGGATGGATGAGCGGAGCTTGGAGAGGGGTGTATGAGCGGGGGTTGGAGGGGGATGGATGAGTGGAGCTTGGAGAGGGGTGTATGAGCGGGGGTTGGAGGGGGATGGATGAGCGGAGCTTGGAGAGGGGTGTATGAGCGGGGGTTGGAGGGGGATGGATGAGCGGAGCTTGGAGAGGGGTGTATGAGCGGGGGTTGGAGGGGGATGGATGAGCGGAGCTTGGAGAGGGGTGTATGAGCGGGGGTTGGAGGGGGATGGATGAGCGGAGCTTGGAGAGGGGTGTATGAGCGGGGGTTGGAGGGGGATGGATGAGCGGAGCTTGGAGAGGGGTGTATGAGCGGGGGTTGGAGGGGGATGGATGAGCGGAGCTTGGAGAGGGGTGTATGAGCGGGGGTTGGAGGGGGATGGATGAGCGGAGCTTGGAGAGGGGTGTATGAGCGGGGGTTGGAGGGGGATGGATGAGCGGAGCTTGGAGAGGGGTGTATGAGCGGAGGTTGGAGGGGGATGGATGAGCGGAGCTTGGACAGGGGTGTATGAGTGGGGGTTGGAGGGGGTGGATGAGTGGAGCTTGGAGAGGGGTGCATGAGTGGGGGTTGGAGGGGGATGGATGAGTGGAGCTTGGAGAGGGGTGTATGAGTGGGGGTTGGGGGGGATGGATGAGTGGAGCTTGGAGAGGGGTGTATGAGTGGGGGTTGGAGAGGGGTGTATGAGTGGGGGTTGGGGGGGATGGATGAGTGGAGCTTGGACAGGGGTGTATGAGTGGGGGTTGGAGGGGGTGGATGAGTGGAGCTTGGAGAGGGGTGTATGAGTGGGGGTTGGAGGGGGATGGATGAGTGGAGCTTGGAGAGGGGTGTATGAGTGGGGGTTGGGGGGGATGGATGAGTGGAGCTTGGAGAGGGGTGTATGAGTGGGGGTTGGAGAGGGGTGTATGAGTGGGGGTTGGGGGGGATGGATGAGTGGAGCTTGGAGAGGGGTGTATGAGCGGGGGTTGGAGGGGGATGGATGAGCGGAGCTTGGAGAGGGGTGTATGAGCGGGGGTTGGAGGGGGATGGATGAGCGGAGCTTGGACAGGGGTGTATGAGTGGGGGTTGGAGGGGGTGGATGAGTGGAGTTTGGAGAGGGGTGTATGAGTGGGGGTTGGAGGGGGTGGATGAGTGGAGCTTGGAGAGGGGTGTATGAGTGGGGGTTGGGGGGGATGGATGAGTGGAGCTTGGAGAGGGGTGTATGAGCGGGGGTTGGAGGGGGATGGATGAGCGGAGCTTGGAGAGGGGTGTATGAGTGGGGGTTGGAGGGGGATGGATAAGTGGAGCTTGGAGAGGGGTGTATGAGTGGGGGTTGGAGGGGGATGGATGAGTGGAGCTTGGAGAGGGGTGTATGAGTGGGGGTTGGAGGGGGATGGATGAGTGGAGCTTGGAGAGGGGTGTATGAGTGGGGGTTGGAGGGGGATGGATGAGTGGAGCTTGGTTCCTTTTAAAGCAGAGCAAAACACAGGAAATTGACTTTCATTGGTTCCCCCAGAACTCTGCTATTTACACACCTCATCCTGGTTGCAACAATGCCGACTCTCGTCCAATGAAAGCTGTTTGCTCTGACTATGTAATTCGGCGCGCGCTCCCATCCCGGCCTATGTAAATGGCTGGGGCGGGAGAGCAAACAGCTTTCATTGGACAAGAGTTGGCATTGTTGGAACCAGGATGAGGTGGAGGGTTGGAGGGGGATGGATGAGTGTCGCTATGTGGGTTTGGATGAGTCGAGTCATGAGGGGGTGGATGCGTGGAAGACAGGTAGATGAGTAGAGCTGGGACAGGGGGGATAAGTGGAGCTTTTCTCCTCTGCTTTTCACCCCTGGCTAGCTCATGACCCATGGTGTGTCTGTCCCCATCTCAAAGTAGAACAAAATCCAGCAGCACTGGCTTTTCCCCGTGGCATCCAAATCGAGATGTGCAACACCCCCCAGGGCACCCATAAAAACTCTCCTTTCCCTGCTGCAACGGTGCATGCGCGCGTTCCCATATAAAGGAAGACGCCTACTTCATTCAGCAGATGGCTCTCATTGTAAAATGAGGTGCACTTGCTGCCGCTCAGTCGCATGCGCGCGCTCCCGCCCCAGCCATTTACATAGGCCGGGATGGGAGCGCGCGCACCGAATTACATAGTCAGAGCAAACAGCTTTCATTGGACGAGAGTCGGCATTGTTGGAACCAGGATGAGGTGTGTAAATAGCAGAGTTCTGGGGGAACCAATGAAAGTCAATGTCCTGTGTTTTGCTCTGCTTTAAAAGGAACTAAAGTCGAGTAATCCAGTGTTTACCACTTCCTCGTTCATTGTTTACCTGCCAGGTTCGCCGAGTGCACTTGTACATGAAACTTGAATCATTGCCAGTGGTCACATGATCGGCTGCCATATGAGTAAATAGTGACTTTTTTTAGATCTTCCTTAACTTCTTGGCCTAAACAGGAAGGACCACAGGCAGCTGCAAACTTTTTCTCGCTTTTCCCTCCTTTCTTTCTTTTCCCTCCTTCCCTTCTCCTCTTTCTACATTCATACCATATTCTTTTTCCATATTCCCAACATTCTCTCTTTTCCCTCCTTTCTCATCTTTCCTTTCTTACTTTTTTTCCACTCCGTCTTTTTCTCTTTTTCACCCCCCCCATTCTCTCTTTTCCATGTTTTCTCTTTTTGTATCTTTCTACATTCATGTCATCCTCTTTTTCCACACCATTTTCCAAATTCCCTCCTCCGGTTACTGTTTTCCACATTCCCTCCATTCTATCTTTTCCACGTTCCATCCTTTCTCTTTTTTCCATGTTCCCTCCTTTCTCTCTTTTCATGTTCCCTCCTTTTTCTCTTTTCCCCGTCTCCTCCTTTCTCTCTTTTTCTCGTTCCCTCCTATCTCTCTTTTCCACATTCCATTCTTTCTTGCTTTTCCACGTTTCCTCTTTTCTTTATTTTCCACGTTCCAACCTTTCTCTCTTTTCCAGGTTCCCTCGTTCCTCTCTTTTCCACATTCCTTCCTTTATTTCTTTTCCACATTTCTTCCTTTCTCTATTTTCCACATTCCCTCCTTTATATCTTTTCCACATTCCCTCCTTTCTCTCTTTTCCACGTTCCCTCTTTTCTCTCTTTTCCACGTTCCCTCTTTTCTGTCTTTTCTACATTCCCTCCTCTCTCTCTTTTCCACGTCCCATCCTTTTTCTTTTTTCCATGTCCCTTCTTTATATATTCCCAACATCTTCTTTTTCCATATTGTTTCCATCTTCCTCTCTTTTCTATTTCCTCATTGTTTTGTTCCACTTTTTTCTTTTTCTGTTTCACTCTTTTTTCCACCCCCCCCACTTTTCACCCTCTTTCCATATTTTCTCCTTCTCCCTCTCGCCTCTCCATTCCTCTCACTCTTTTCTCATTATTATATATCCATTCACTTCAACCGAGGGGGGCGTGCCATAGTCCCTGTGACGATGGGGCATGCCCTAGTCCCTGTGACGGCGGGGCGTGCCCTAGTCCCTGTGACGGCGGGGCGTGCCCTAGTCCCTGTGATGGCGGGGCGTGCCCTAGTCCCTGTGTTGGCGGGGCGTGCCCTAGTCCCTGTGATGGCGGGGCGTGCCCTAGTGCCCGTGACGGCGGGGCGTGCCCTAGTCCCTGTGATGGCGGGGCGTGCCCTAGTCCCTGTGATGGCGGGGCGTGCCCTAGTCCCTGTGTTGGCGGGGCGTGCCCTAGTCCCTGTGACGGCGGGGCGTGCCCTAGTGCCCGTGACGGCGGGGCGTGCCCTAGTCCCTGTGTTGGCGGGGCGTGCCCTAGTCCCTGTGATGGCGGGGCGTGCCCTAGTCCCTGTGATGGCGGGGCGTGCCCTAGTCCCTGTGATGGCGGGGCGTGCCCTAGTCCCTGTGACGGCGGGGCGTGCCCTAGTGCCCGCGACGGCGGGGCGTGCCCTAGTGCCCGCGACGGCGGGGCGTGCCCTAGTCCCCGTGACGATGGGGCGTGCCCTAGTCCCCGTGACGATGGGGCGTGCCCTAGTCCCCGTGACGGCGGGGCGTGCCCTAGTCCCCGTGACGGCGGGGCGTGCCCTAGTACCCGTGACGGCGGGGCGTGCCCTAGTGCCCGTGACGGCGGCGTGTGCCCTATTCCCCGTGACGGCGGGGCGTGCCCTAGTACCCGTGACGGCGGGGCGTGCCCTAGTCCCCGTGACAGCGGCGTGTGCCCTAGTCCCCGTGACGGCGGGGCGTGCCCTAGTACCCGTGACGGCGGGGTGTGCCGTAGTCCCCGTGATGGCGGGGCGTGCCCTAGTCCCCGTGACGATGGGGCGTGCCCTAATCCCTGTGACGGCGGGGCGTGCCCTAGTCCCCGTGACGGTGGGGCGTGCCCTAGTCCCCGTGACGGCGGGGCGAGCCCTAGTCCCCGTGACGGCGGGGCGTGCCCTAGTCCCCGTGACGGCGGGGCGTGCCCTAGTCACCGTGACGGCGTTGCGTGCCCTAGTCCCCGTGACGGCGGGGCGCGCCCTAGTCCCCGTGACGGCGGGGCGCGCCCTAGTCCCCGTGACGGCGGGGTGCGCCCTAGTCCCCGTGACGGCGGGGCGTGCCGTAGTCCCCGTGACGGTGGGGCGTGCCCTAGTCCCCGT